>CM035432.1:30382401-30547401 GCA_020310875.1 Ceratopteris richardii | reverse complement strand
GTAAAAATGAGCAAGAGTCTTCCTCATGTATAGTAGAAGCCTATGTATTTTTCTTAGAATTTTTAGAAGTTCTTCAGTAGCATATTTTTAGATTTAAAAGTAGAAGGACCAAATTTCAAGTGTGAAAGGGACACTTGAAACGGTATAAATAATAATTTCTTCTACTTTGTAAAGGTTGGTTTGTTATTATTCTCATGCTACTCAAGTAATGTGAAGAGCTTCTTTTAAGAAAAGCGTTTTTCTACTTCTCTTGATAGTCTTCTTGAGTTGTTGAGTCTTTCTCTTGTGAAATGTATGGAATTTGTGAGCTTTTCTTATGTATTTCTGAGTGAAGTGTATGAAGAGAGGTTATCATCAGTATATTGAGTGAAGTCTTGCAAAAGATCAATGTTGGAAAGTGAAATTCTTAGTTTTTACAAAATCATGATTGTCTTGTCTGTGTGATATAGGTACTTTTTTTGAAATCTGACTTTATAATTGTAATCTATAGAGAAAATGGCACACTTTAGGCACAAAGATCATTGAAAATGCTAGTGTATAACTCAAGATATTCAAAACCCTAGTTTTCCATCTTCATCTTCACTAATTTCTCAGAAATCAGCCATGTTTCCTCTTATTCTTGGATTCCATTAACTAGAAGGGGCTGTGGTCTTTGCATACTTCCCAGATTGACAATTTTAAGTGTTAGTTGATCTTTTGTGCTATAATGGTTGGAGAGGACAACTCCAAAAGTTAACAACAAACATTTTTTGGCGCCATTTCCGAGGAACAAATCAAAGGCTTCATTGAAGTTTTGGACCTTGCTGGATCTTCCATTGTTGATGGTACTTGAACACATTGGAAAGGTACTACTCTATAATCATGTAAGAAAAATTGGGAAGGTAGGTTTTAGGTCTTGTCTTTTGTGAAAAGAAAGCTTGAATTAACCTTTTGAGACATGTAGGTGAGTATCTTTATGCAAATTAATAGTTTCTCATGCTTTTCAAGAGTAAAGTGCAAGCCTTTTGCAAAAGGATGGTTAAATTTGCTGAAAGGAAAGTGAAATGTGTTTATCTTTGCACATTTAGATTTATTTTTGACAAAGCACCAAGCAATTTTGTTGGTCTTTGGGAAAGACAACATAGTTTCAATGAGGAAAGTCAAGTGAAGTAGCTATGTGCAAATTGATTGTTCTATTTTCTTGTCCCAGGTGAATTGCTTGTCTTTTAGAAAGGTCATTTTGGTCACTTGAAGGAAAGGTGTTGAGTTTATCTTTGCTTAGATTGATAATAGTAATTGCCAACATATATTTTCTTAAAGAAGCCCTATTCCCATTGTGAGAATTGCAAGTATAGTGAGTGCAGCCAATCATATCTCAAAAGATTAGGGGATCTTCAAAAAAGAAAACCCTAGGTGAAGTGGTTTCCTTGATTTAGGGAAAAACTTACTAAAGAAAATCATAAAAATTTGATAAAACTACAAACAACTTTCTTTTTTGTTATAAAGTGCTGTATGAGGTGTGTGTTGAGTAGTGGATGAGAATAAGTTGAAGAAGAATACAAAAGGCAAAAGAAAATATTTCAATTAAAAGTCAAAATTGTTGTTTCTTTCATTTCCAATTTCTTTTGAATTGTTGAGTTTTGATAAATTGCAGGTGACAATTGATTTGGAATTTTTGAAGAACATTTGAAAAGATCAAGTGGGAGAAGAGTCAAAAAATTCAATTTTCAAGGAATTCCAGAAAAACACTATTCTCATTTCAAAATTGCAATTTTCAGTAAGATGGTGAATTTGCTTCATTTATAGTTTTGGGCATCTAGGTAAGTCAGTAAAAGGTTGTATAAGATGTACAATTGAAGGAAATTAAAAGTGAGCAAGCTTTGAGCACAAAAACATCAAATATGGGGTTTTGGCACAAAATCGCGATTTTCATCAATGATGAAGAAGCAAGTAAATTTTGATTTTTAAGGATGGAATATCATAAGTAAAGCCATGATTTTGCATGGGAGCAGGAATTATCAAATTTGGAACTTAGATTATTAAAATCACTCACAATCACGATTTTCTCAAGCCTATAAAAGCACAAAATTCACTCTAAAAAATCATTGTGAGCAAGCAAGATTTTGCAAATTTTTTCAACTTAAAAAGCAAGGTATTGGTGTACAACATTTATTTTGCATTAGATGATTTTCAAAATCATGTTTTTTTTCTAAATAAATCAGTGGAAATAGGAAAACAATAGAATCGTGATTTTTTCTGTTTTTGGTGGTTTTCATAGCATTTTTTTAATTTTTGCATCACTTCTTTTATTGCATGCTAATAAAATAACAAGGCATCACTTCTGTTTTTGGTGGTTTTCATAACATTTTTTTAACTTTTGCATCACTTCTGTGCAAAAATAAAAAATCGTGATTTCCAGAACGTGAAATCGTGTTTTTTAACGATTGTGAGCAATCACGATTGTCTGAAAATTCAAAATCGTGAAAAACATGATTTTGAACCAAAATCGTGAATTTTCAACCAAAATCATGAAAAATACAATTTTGAACCAAAAATCATGAAAACCATGATTTTGAACCAAAATCATGAAAAACATTATTGATTAAGAAAATAGTGAGAAAACATAATTTTGGATAACAAAAGGTGATATCAATTAAATACCAGAACAAAATACTCATATTTTTATCAGAATCATAAAAAAAAAGGGGTGATAATTAGCATAAATTTCAAGGAAAATCAAAAGTATGAATATAAAGAGCCCTATAAAATTATGATTTCTAAGTTTTAATTTAGAAAATACATTTTTTGGGCTCAGAATCGCGATTTTCAGCTGAAATTATGAATTTCCTTAATAATAGTATTTTAGACTGAAAAAGTTATCAAAGAAACTTGAAGAGGTGTAGAAAACATCGTAAACTCTTAAAACATAAAAGATAAGAGTTTTCACTTCACAAAATCTTCAAAATGGTGTAGAGAAAAATTAGGGTTAGACAAGGAAAACAAAAATGAGAATAGTTTTCAAGAAAAAATTCTAAGCAAGTGGATGATTTTGAGATTAGGAACCAAGCTCTCTACACTTAAGACACAAGTGTCCTTAGGAGGGAACATACATCTGAGTAATTCTCAGGAAGGAATTGGAACACAGAGCCAACATGGAAAACCTAAATGAGACAAATGAAACCCAAGATACAAGTGATTTTAGAAACATTCTCAAATATATGTATACAAATAGGTTTGGAGCCTGTGTATCAAGATGGCATGCATAAGTTCCTCGTCAGATTGAGAAACTTAGAAATTCCTTTGAATTTGATGCCAGTGGCACAATTCACAGATGGCACGTATGAGAATAGACAAGGTTGTGTCTATATATTCTCACCAGACCCTAAAAATTCAAATGATCTTGGTCAATGTGCAGATAAGAGACCTTGGGATCAAGAATTGGGGCAAACAGACATGCCTAGACCAAGTGGAAATCAAACTCCTATTGAACCACAAAATGGAAGAAGGTCACATACTTCTCCAAACCCTTTTGAAAGAGAAGGACATGAAATACCTAATCTTTCCATTAGAAGGAGACAACCATGGCAAAACCAGGGGGGAATGATTAGACCTTATCAGGTGGCAAAATGTATGAAAAATCAATATGAAGGATACTTAGACCCTCATGCTCATGCAGCGGAGTTCAGACAGCTGATTAGGGCTGAAGAAGTAGAGGATTATAAAGTTCAATTTGAAGCCTTAGGTCTAACTCTGACTGGACCTACATTATCTTGGTTTATACCCTTGAGAAAGGAAATGTACCCAAATATGGAGTCATTCCTTGAAGCCTTTACAGGTGAATTCTCAAAATTTGGTATCAAACATAGCACAACCACACTAATACATAGTTTCAAACAACAAAAGGATGAGAATGTGAGAGAAGCTGTTATGAGGTTCAAACAGTACATTGATAGGTGTCCCAAAGATGAAGTACCTTCAATGGCTAGACAAGTGTCTCTGTTCATAGAAGGATTGAGTGCACAATTGAGAACCCTAGTGTACTATAGGAGATGTCCTGACTTAGGGGCCTGTGTCAAGGAGGCACTAGACTTAGAAGGTAACAGGGGGCAGGATTTGTTGGCATTTGATCAACCAAAGTCAAATGAAGATAGAATTCCACCAACTGAGGAGTTAGCAAAATCCATTGCCAAAGCACTAGAGGTTAGCACAAAAGCAAATTTGGTAACTACTAGACTAACACCAACTAAGAAGTGTTACAATTGTGGAGAGAATCATCAAGCATATCAATGTCCATATTAGAGACCCCAACATTTGCAAGACAGAAAAGCACTCAAGTATTGCACTTTAGAGAAAAAATGGACAAACCATACTAGAGAGGAGTGCTTTTACAATTAAAAAAACCTATCAGAGAGAGAGAAAATATATGAACCAACACAATCCACAAAGAGAAATTGGCTTTGCTGAACAACCTAGACTAGTACTAGGACAACAACCACCATTACCTACAAATGTGGTACCAGTGAAATACACTCCTGTGGAAGAAGAAAGCCCAAGATCTAGGCCATCTTATAGGGAGGATCATCATTTTTTTGAGGGATACCAGGAAGACTGGGAGGAAAATGAAATGAGAGAATCAGACTTACAAGCTTTAGATTTGTGAAATGGAAGAATAGAAATGGACACGGCCACATTCATGTACATAACAAATAATTACATGTCCAATCAGAGATCCCAATTCAAAGGAGGTCAAAAGATAACATGTTATAGATGTGGGGGAGAGCATTTCATTAGAGATTGTCCACAACCTCCAACACTCAAAATAGAAGGCACCTTTTGTAAGGATTTTGGCAGGGAACACTTAATCAGAGATTGCCCAAAAAACCCTTAGAAACAACGAAACACATCTAGTAACATACCATTAAAAGCAGTAAACATAGTGGAACAGGAATAATTGAATAAAGATGAGCCAGTGGCATTAAATGTCGTAACTAGAGCTCAAGAAACACACACTGTGGACGACAAGAAAAAATCTATCTTCAAAAGAGAAGAAAAATAGACAAAAAGGTAGATGGGAGAAAAAGACAAGAGCTGGTAAAACCCTAACTTTAGAAGAGGAAATTGTAAGTAACTCAAATCCTAGTCAACAAAAAAATACACAAAAACAAGGAGGTATGAAAAACTCAAAGTGCTTGGATACACTGATAGAAGCCTATGAAGCTAGAATTCAAGATGGACCAAACCCTACAGATCATGTGCTAGCTTATCCAATGCCAGATATTGAGGATGAAAGAATGTAGAGGTGTAAACAGATTATTCAAGAAGCACAAAAAAAGTTAGAAGAGGCATATATCATACAAAGACATATGAGGAGTCAAATGCAGCAAAATTCAGGGAACATTCAGTAGAGAATAAGAACTCGGGAGAGGAGGAAAAACAAATAACTCTTCAATTCAATTTAGACAAACACTGTACAATTCTATGTCAGACTACAATGGGAGAGTTAGTAAAACAGAATCCTCATTTACAACATAATATGAAGAGTTGGGAAACAAATTCACATTGTCTAGATTCACACTCACAAGAAACAGAAGAATTGTTGTATATACCTATTGACAAGATAGGAGGCTACTGTGAGGGAGAAGAAGGGAACTCAACTTTGAAAATACAATTTGGTAACCATTATGCCAAAGCAATACTGGATAATGGAACTAGAGTGGCAATTATGACCAAACAAACCTGGAAGAAATGGGGGGAAAATGAACTGATACCTACCAAGATGAGATTACAACTTGCAGATGGACATATGGAGGTACCCCTAGGAATCTGGGAGAAGATGATTGTAGAGATATGTGGGATAGAAATAGAGCATACCTTTGCCATAGTTGAATTTCCACAGCCTGCTTCTTATGAAATCATTCTAGGTAGACCATTTATGAGACAAATGCAGATTGTACAAGATTGGAGTAGAGATTGTCTATACCTTCAATGTCAAGGGAAAGTAACTAAGGTAATCCTAAGAAATGGGCAGTATTATGATATATCCCCTCAGGAATGGTTCAAAGTGCATCAGAATCAAGAGTCAAGTGAAGAATCTGGAAGTGAAGATCAAAATGAAGAGGAATGATCAATTTGGAGGTGTAATGTCATAAGGAACAAGGCACATAAGAGAATGTTGCTGAGGAAAGAAGATTATCAAAAGGAAAGGAAATTAGAGGATGAGAATTATATTCCACAGAAATTTGATGATGAAGAATTTGAGCCCTATGACTGGAGTTAGATTTTGTCTACAATGGATTTGGCCAATGATGAATATGTGGGAGTCAAATTTCAAAATGAAGAAGGATATGACGTCTTCCATGTAGGAGTACAAATGATAAGTGTGACAAAGTCAGAAGAGAGTCTGAGGGAATCTGCACTGTTAAGTACTGAAAAAAACACAATTCCTAGAAGAAGTGCATGCTTAGGATGCTATAAACGACAAAATCTCAAGAACTTATTAAAAATGTGTACACAAAGAGATTAGTGAAGATCTAAAGCCTAAAATGAGTAAGAAAATGAGGAAACATAAGGCACTTAAGGAAGAGGAGCAAAAAATTGATGTACCTTCAAATTTCAAGACTTATGAGGTGGAGGATAGATTAATTTTGAAAATGAAACCAAAAAGGGATAAGAAAAAGGAGGGAATCATATGACAATGAGGAACAAACTAAGAAAGTGGTAATTGCTCAAGAACAAGGGGAGGATAAACACATTGTCATAGCTGATGATATGGCAGACCAGGAGGAGGAAGCACTAATAAAATTGGCTAAGGAATATAGGGATGTGTTTGCATACAGTTACAAGGACTTGAAAGCGATTGATCCTAGAATTTGTGAACACAAAATTCCTATTACTCCTGATGCAAAACCTAGCAAACAAAGACACTACACATTTAATGACAAATACTCTGCCAAAATTAAGGAGGAGATTGATAAAATTCTTGCTGCCAATTTCATTTATGAAATTGAGTACACTGAGTGGATATCTCCTATAGTTGTGGTACCAAAAAAAAAAATGGAAATCTCAGGGTGTGTAGTAACTTGAGAAAAGTTAATGCAGCAACTATAAGAGATAGCTATCCATTACCTATAGCTGATCATCTACCAGAGAGAGTTGCAAGAAAATAGGTTTATAGTTTCTTGGATGGTTTTTCTGGATATAATCAAGTACCTATTGCCTTGGAAGATCAACATGAAAATGCATTCTCCACTGAATGGGGAATGTATGCATTCAGGTTATGCCTTTTGGACTAACTAATGCACCAACAACCTTTCAAAGGTTGATGTGTCATGTTTTCAAAGAGGTTCTTAGAAACATGATGGACATTTATGTTGATGATTTGTGTACCTTTTCATTAAAAAGACAAAACCACTTGCAGGACTTGGAGAATATATTCAAGAAATATAGAACCTACAAAGTATGTTTGAATCCTGAGAAATGTGTTTTCTTTGTTAGGCAGGGGAGAATGTTGGGTCCCATAGTTTCTAGAAACGGAATTTCAACTGATGAGAAAAAAAATTAAGGCTATTGCGGATCTAGCAAAGACAACCAATGTAAAAGAACTCCAAAATTTTATGGGGCATTTTGGATATTATAGAAAATTTTTGCATAAGTTTGCAGATATTGCAAAACCTCTTTATGCATTCTTTAACCTGCACACCTGGTTTTCATGCCCTTTCTGCACAAAGCCATGGGGCTGAAAAACATACACTTCTTCATGCAAGTCACCATTCAGAAATGCAGTTTTAATATCCAACTGATGTACATTCCAACCATGATGGGCTGCAAGTGCACAAATGCTCTGAACAGTAGTCATACGGCATGTAGGTGCAAAGGTCTCATCAAAATCAATGCCTCTTTCCTGCGCATAACCCTTTGCAACAAGCCTAGCCTTATACCTGTCAATTGTACCATCAGGTTTACACTTCAGCTTGTATACCCACTTAGTGCCAATGGCCTTCTTGCCGGGAGGCAAGTCACATAAAGACCAAGTACCATTCTTCATTATTGCATCATATTCAGATTGCATAGCAGCCAATCAATTTTCTGAATTTTGTGCTTCATCAAACGAAACAGGCTCACTCTCATCACAGAGACTAGATGCACCCATAGCATAGCAATCTAATGCAAAAGAGGCACTATGAGAGCCTGATTGAGTACGATATAATAGAGGTGCATCTAATTTGCTGTCACGCAAGGTCTGCACCAGCCATTTCGGCATAGTTCTTGCCTGCTCAATATCAGCTCTCTCATCAATAAGTGCATCATGTACGTCTACATCAGAAATGGAATTACCTACATCATCACATGAAACCTGCAAAGGCTGATAAGTTGCCTCATTAGGACCAGCACTAGAGTGTCCACCTGTAAAAAGAGGCAGCAAAGTATCATACATGTCTTTGGAGCTAATAGATGTCTCCTTAGTACATGAAAGCAATGGCTGAATAGCATCTTCCACAAAAAACAACATCACGGCTAACCAAAATGCGTTGAGTCAGTGGATGATACAGATGATAGCCTTTACTTTCAGAACTATACCCAATAAAAATACATTTTACTGCTTTATCATCCAATTTTTTGCGATGTTGTTCAGGCACTAATGCATATGCCAAACAACCAAAAACACACAGATGAGCAACAGATGTTGTTCAGGCCTCATATGCAATGATAGACTGCAGCGCTTTAGTGGGACACCTGTTCAGTACATATGCTGCACACATGACAGCCTCAAGCTAGAAACCATGTGGTAAAACCTGACTCTTGACCATACACCTCGCCATCTCCATGAGTGAACTGTTCTTTTGTTCAACAACCCCATTCTATTGAGGTGTATACGACACTGTACATTGGTGTTTTATCCCACGTTCAGCCAGAAATGCATTAAAATCAGAAGACATATATCCCCCCCCCTTCCCCCGATCAGAACGGAGGGTGCCCATTTTATATGCTCACAGATTTTTAGCCAAAACCAAAAAGTGTTTGAAGCACATGAATACTTTGGACTTTGCCTTCAATGGATATACCCATGCATGCCCGGAAAAATCATCGATTAAAGTCATGAAGTAAAGATAATTCCCAAAAGAAGGTGTCTGCATAGGACCATAGATGTCACTATGTACAAGCTGCAATTTCTGAGTAGCCCGAACTGAACCATCTTTTGGAAAGGACGAACACTACATTTTGCCCAAAATACAGCCTTCACAAACATGTTTTCCAGGTGCCTCAAGTTTGGGCAAAGAGGACACCATTTCAGATTTCTGCAGGCATAGCAAACTAGCAGAATTTAGATGACCACAGCGTGCATGCCAAAGCTTTTCATTTGACATAGCTTGAGAATCATTTACTGCACATGCCGAATCATTTACAGATCTTTCATAGTCTATGAGCTTATACAGCCCACGACATAAAATGCCAGAAGCAATAATCACATCGCCATTTGAGAGAACATGAACTGTACACCTGTCGTCAACAAATTTCACAACCAAGCCAATCTTGGCTAATGTAGAAACTGATAATAGGTTCTTCTTGATCCGTGGCACAAATAAAGCATCTGACAAAGTGAAAGAACTACCATCAGCAGTAGTCAAAATGATCTTACCAACTCCCATAAAAGGATAAGTGGAGTTGTTGGTGCATGTAACAATATTCCCTGTAGGGGTAGGCTCGAGTGAAGAGAAGAAACTGCGCTGTGAGGTAATATGTTTGGTTGCCCCACTATCAAAATACCAAACATCTGAGTCCACTGCAGACATGCACTGCTCATGAGAAGATGGGTCAAAACTACAGACAGTAGTAAACGCCCATTCTTCTTCTTGCACAAGTTTAGCAGACTTTGTTTTTGGTGTAGAGGCCTCTGCAACAACCATTCCACCCTCTTTCTTCTTTGCCTCTTTAACAGCCAGTTTTGGACAGTTCTTTATGATATGATCATTCCCTTTACAGACAAAACAATTTTTGCTTTTCTGATTTCTTCTCATCTTTATCTTCCTTCTTCGGATATGTAGAATTAGCAGATTTCTGCTTACTACTTGAAGAGCTCCATTTTCCTTTGCCCTTCTGACTAGCCATCTGCAACTCGCATAATGGACTTGTTTTTCCTAGACTGATCTTCCTACAACAGAATAGAGACTAACTCCTCAAATGATAAGGCATTTGGATTGCCTTTCATCATCTACCAAAGAGTAGAAGCAAAACTCTGATATGAATCAAGAAGACCATTCAGAACGGTCTACACAAGTGAGCTATCTAGTATAACCTCATCAGCAAAAATCAATTGTTCCTTCAAGTCTTTGATTTTTGTTAGGAAACTGTCCATAGAATCACCTTCATTCATGTGCTCACTCTCCAACTGTTTTCGGAGGTAAGCAACACGAGCCTCATTCCTAGCTTGGTACAATGTGGTAAGTGTATCCCAAGCATCCTTAGCTGTTCTACAAGAGCGAATGTGAGGAATAATGGCACGTTTGACAGACAAAACTATCAATGCATGTGCATGGGCATCTCTGCCATCCCAGCGAACCTGCTCTGTAGTAGATGCAGCAAAAACCATAACACGAACAGGAATATGCAGAATATCATCATCTTCGACACCTTCTGCATCAGCTTCAGTACCCTGCACAATGTTCCACGGTCCTTTTGCAACCAACACATGTCGCATCATATAAGCCCATAACGGGTAGTTGGTACCATCCAACTTATCCTCAACAACCAACATACAGAATACATCACTGCTTTCAGCCATGGCCGGTGACTAAAATACCTTGATGCAAAAAATTGATTGTATCTCAAAAAGTTGAACAGAACTGCCTAGACGAATTCTGCTAGACCTATTGCAAACTTTGAGACGCTTATACTGGCGAACAGAAACTGGTATATACCTTTGGCACAAAAAGACAAAATAGCCTGCATAAGCACTACGATAGTGCATTCAGAGGCCGAAACGAGCTCAGATCGCGATTTAGGCACCACATAGCAAAGCTGTTTTGATATCGAAAACATGCTGAGTATGCTCACCAAAATTCGGCGATTTTGAGACTACAACCGGAGGAGTGTCGACGATGCCCTAGATGAAGCGATGACCTGCTCTGATACCAATAGTTGGAGTTAGACGTCTGTGGAAGCACGCGAACATCACAAGGAAGAAGAAGAAGCTTGGAGCACAACACACAATACTGAATGTATTACTAGAGAATGTACAAAAATAAGTAGCCCATTAGGGCAATATGCATATATACAAGCCGGGGGAAAAAAACCTCCTAAAGAGGGAAAAAAGTGCCCCGGTGGTCCTAGAGTGTTCACACACATCACTACCTAAATATATCAACACACTCTCCTTACCTTTTGCACCTTCCATACAACATTTGGCCACCATTGGTCATTATCTTGTTTAGGCTTCAAAAGTATTCCAATCTCAGATGCTTGCAGAAAAGCAAGTTCTCAGTCAAGAATTTCAACATAAATTGGATGTCCTAGAAGCCGATATTGCACCCCTCCAAGAGGAACTCATTGGTCTTTGTGCCAGTGAAGTTCACCTACAAAGCCCCGTCTCTTCTCATGAGGCTGAATTACTGTAGTTATGGCAAGCCTTGATAGATAAAGATGTTGCTCTCACTAATATAAGTCAAGTTTTGGAAGTTACAAATGCTCAAGTTGTTGACCTAGAGCAAACCTACACTACTCTCCATTCTAAAGTGGTTCAATGGGAAACAGAGTTAGCCACTACAAAGGAAGAATTAATCCAGAAAGCACAGGTGTTAAATGACAAAATTGGCCGGAAGCTTCAATTGTGGAAAGAGTTGGAAGCCACTCAAAAAGAGTGCCAGAATTAATTTAAAACGATTCAATTTCAATATTAACAAATGGACAGGATGGAGAAACAACTTGGCCTACAAAAGGATCAACTATAGAGAGTAGAGGCACGGATTGCTGACAATCAACTTCGGTGTCAAGCTGCCATAAAGAATGATCTTTTTATCTGCAAGATACATTTTTGCAAGATCAAAGTCATCATTTGCTTACTGAAGTTGTGGCCTCCAGTTTTGCTAGCCCAAAGGCACAATTGCTTGATCCTATGCTTGTACAACAGTTGTTGAAGGCTCTGCAAAAGAAGATTAAACATAGTTTTGAAGAAGCCCGCACCATGTACAGACAACGAATTGTAGATGAAGATTAACTTGTAATTAGGGTTTGAGTCCACCGTGCATGCCTATGTTAGGCTGCCGGGTGGTACTATGTATTATTCATAATATTTTTGTAATTATGTTGATGAAGGATCGTAAAAGGCTGAAACGATGTAACTTTTGGATTGTTTAATATAAAGGGAGTTGTGTTCGTGTTGCTTAGCAGCGAAGAGGATGCACGGCAGGTCCTTGCCGGACCGCGTGTGGTGGAGTGACCGGGCCTGCTCTATATTGAGTCATATTGTGGATTCAAACTTGACGTGGTGCCATATTCTTCTACATAAGTTAAGTTTTTCATTCTAATTGAAGTAATTACTCCTATAGTAAATTTTGGTTAAGACATTTATGAACATTGCAATCTTTTGAATGATAATCATGGTCAATGTCATATATATATATCGTCTGTTGTAAGTAAATTGAGGATGGCAGATGAGCACCCATAAATTCGCTACTACATAAATGAATTGCATTCAGAGGATTGAATAGGTCTGTGTAACCTTGTACCTGATATGATAAAGTGGTATTCTGTGAGACTTAATAGCGATGAAGATTAAGTAAAGGTAGGGCCTCTATTCCAGAAGACCCCTGTCCAACCCAAGAACCCAGTAGGAAATCACTGTTAACATGGTTATCGTTGTGATTGTCCATCTTTAATAAAAAACTTTTTCTTATTTGTAAAAAAATCATGCCGTTATAAATGATTGCCATTTCTTTCAATGTGAGAGGGTTGTATGCCTCCTAGAGAGTAGTTGTGATTAATCAATGGCTTTGAGATCTATGGCTTTGAGACAAAATCATAACCTAGAACTCATCCATCTTCAAGAGATCAAAATTTATGGTGAAGACCTTCAAAAGAGACGCAAAATAATTTTCATCTCACTTTTGGTTCGCCAATGTGCACCCAACAAGGAGCAGTGGCTTAACTATTGGCTTCAAGAAGGTCTCACACTCTTTCATACTGGTGGAGTGTTGCTCCCATCAAGGACCCTCTTTAGTTCACCATTGTTTTTGTGTCTACACACAATCTTGATGTGGAAAGATAGGCTACTTGGCAATCATTGGACTCTCTATCCTCAGAGTTCATCTTACGTAGGGACTTTAATATGGAGGAAGCTTAGTCTAACAAATGGGAACAAAGAGGGTGTGTTATAACCAATCTAGAAAGATATATGGGACTAGAATACACCAAGGGAGCACTAGATTGTGCCCTCTAACTAGACTTGAGCAAGATTCTAGAAATATGATTCTAATTACAAAATCATCCATGCAAGGAAATAATAAAATAATATTGAACTGTTACAAGAATCCCCACAACCCGAGACAAGAGATTCCATTACCAAATATTGTAGTACATGATTGATAACCATGAAGTGGAATGCACTATAGATGAAGATAATGGTGTGCTAATTCTCAACCATTTCCCTCAACTTCAAGGGTTATCCACTCCACTTTCTTCTCATAGGGAAGACTCTATGGTTGCCATCTGTAGAATTACAATCAAAAGAATTTCTCAAAATATGATGCATCTTCTCGACTGTCCCATCACCAACACTTTTTAGAAGCGATCAATTCTCTTCATAGTGGTAAAAGCTCGATGTTGGATGGTCTCGCCAATGAGTTTTTCTTGACATTTGAGCATGTCTTGGTGAGCCCACTATGCTTGATTTGGTAGGACAACCTATGTTTTTGTATGTTTCTTGGTTGTTTTTGTTGGGGGATAAACAATCCTATGTGCACAACCAAAGCACATGAACCCTCCTAGGATCTTGAATTATTTTGAGTTTCTCTAGGTACATGTAGAATGTATATAAAGCTCTTCACGCCAAAACTAGACTTAGAGAGACTTCAAGTGAGAGTAAAAACAATCCATTTAGATACTTTATGATGCCTCAACCAAGTGCATCAAAATAGACTCCTTGATATCTTCACAAAGTATTATGTTTGCTACACTAGATTTTTCAAATAGGGTTTGGGGAATTGGGATTGCTAAATAATGACAAAACAAACAGAGCGTATGTTATCTTCTATCTCTCAGAGTAGCCAATACAGGGTAGTTGGTAGTGCCAAATTTGCTTCAAGATTACAACGGTTAAAGGAACACATAATGGTTGAGTATTCACATAATTTCTAATGAATGGAAATTTATATAGCTTTTAGGAATTCACACTAACATTAGCCTAACACTGGCATGCATGGTGGACCGGACCCACTTATGACAAATCATCTTTAGGTTCAGAGGGAGGATGCATTATTCTACCAAGATCATATGAAAATTCTTCAAATACAAACTTAAGTTGGGAAATACAATCATGAGCTTCAACATGAAATTCTTGCTCCAAACAATCCAAAGTACCCCACTTAGTCTCCAAAACCACTTTTGCCTTTTTTGCTTCATCAAAGTCCGAAGAATTTGTTTCCAGAAAAGATTGACTTGTAATGGTAGCATCTGTAAGTTGGGAACTATGGTTGGTAATCTCATCCTTCTTCCAAACAACATCTAAATCCTTAGCCTCCACATCATGAAAAATATGTTGCTCTTCTTATCCTTCTTCCAATTTGGCTTCAAAATTGGGTATAACACTCTTCAAAGCTTGCATATTCTCGTCATAAAGGCTAGCTCATCTTGCCAGACTGTCCTGAAGTTCAAGTTTCTATTGGGTCAACTACATAATTTTTTCTTGCAAGTGTCTGAACATTGCTTCATCCCTTTGTGAAGTAGTCTCCTCTTTTTCCATTTATAGAGAACAAATGGTAAGTAATCAAGCAGGATCAACTATTGTTTGTGAATACATGCAATAATCCTTCATGACCTATGGGTAAATAAAGGACGAATAGGAAACTTGTGGTAGTTGGATATCGCCTGTATTAGTACACCAAGGGTCTTTAATCTGATCTTTGAAAGTAGGGAACTTAAGAGAATCCTTAGAATGCCGCTTCTTGGACTTTTTGGTGCATGAAACTTGATCCACATGGGACTCAGTACAACTAGTCGATGATTGATCTAGATTAGAAGGATGTTGATTAGATACCTGAGAGTAGTGGAATTCTTCTTAGTGTCTGAACTCATCTTGCAGTGCGACTTCCTCTCTATGTCATCATGGAGTTTCTTGCTTTACTGTAGTCGATGTTGTTTGGCCTCTACTATTGTCGCAACCTCTCTTTGAAGTTTGCAAGCTCAATCCTCATGGAATGAAGAATTAGTAGCACACTCCCAAGCCTTCGTGAGTCATTCTTCCTCTGCTCTTCATAATGATTCTTTAACAATTTCCATCTTAAACTTCTTTTGCTCACAGTCCACTTTAGTCTCCAATCATGGACATGTAGAATGTCACAAGGAAGGAGATAAAGATCTCACTCACATACTCTCACACTCAAAGAGGAGCACACACACAAATTGAGGCAAGGAAGAATGTTCTTCTTCTTATTCTTCTTCTATCAAAGGAATATATAAGAATGACCTGATACAACAATACAACTAGTGCAATATATAAGGAAAAATACATAAGGAAAAACCCAATGTTTGTGAATGAGTGAGCTAGTAAGAAAAAAGTGTGCCATCAATCTAGTAAAGTTGAGTAAAGTGTCCGTGACACATACCGGCATGACCATTATACATGTTAGAGAAATGAAAAAGTGAAATGTGTCATCCTCGATCATCACATGTTCATCTTGATATCTCAACACCCCCTCAAGCTCAATGTCATGTCATCTAATTGAGGCATCTTCTCGAAATTCTTCAGCTTCTCTGCTCCAAGTGCTTTAGTGAAAATATCAAAAACGTACTCATCAATCCTCCCATACCTTGTCTCTAATGAAGTGATAATGTACCTCAATATGCTTTGTTCTAGCATGAAAAAGAGGATTTCATGCTAATTAAATGGTGCTAAGATTATCACAATAGATGATGATCATCTTTTGCAATTCCACACCTAAATTTGCAAGTAGAATCTCTAACCATGATGCTTCACATGCTACCATTGCCACACCTCTATACTCAACCTCTGTATTTTGATGGAGAGTGTTAATCTCCAAAAGAACAAGCTATCCTTGATGTTAGAACACTTCTATATCAAGAATAACTTTAAATTCCAACCAATTTTGGAAGACAAGCACCAAACTATCAAGAATTTAGCTAACTATGAAGAAATTCATTTCACAGAAAAGTCTGTTGCACATTATTGACTCATTGATTGATCATTTGTGTAAGTTCTCTGATGAAACTTTGTAAGATGTGTTGGCTAGAGTTTGTACACCTTGTCCAAGCTAAAACACTTCAAAAGCTTAAGTAAATTATGAGAAATGTTTCAAACAATCTACCTATGTCTGAAACTGCCTTCTTGTAGAGTCAACTTTGACACCTGCAACTTCTAACACATGGTTCTCCCAAATTAGAAGTCGTTTAAGCGAATGCTTTTAGCCATAGATGGCTTACCTTCCAACTTAGATTTTGACTCCTCATTTGTGCAAAAACTTTACACTATGCACTGAGAACTGACCATTTCTTTGACCATCGGAACTGCACCTATTTCAGAAGACACTCAATACTTATTCACATATGAATGTTCCTACACAAAATTCTCACAGCTTGTTTGCAATTGGACTCTCAAACTTCAACCATAGATAGATTGACTATGGAATTAGATGTGTACAAAAGAATTTCTGATAAAATCAAACATAGAAGGAGAACTAGAGAAAAGATCGATGCGCAATTCTCTTAACATTCTTTCTATTCAACTCTTCATACATCTGATGGATGATACATTCACTACACATCATCTGTTCATCTATATTTTATCTCTCCCTCCTAATACGATCATATACTCGCATATATATATATATATATATATATATATATATATATATATATATATATATATATATATATATATATATATATATATATATATATATATATATATATATATATATATATATATATATATATATATATATATATATATATATATACATACATATGAGTGTTGATTCGCCATTACTTCAAGTATATTGAAGTATTTACAAAACTAATGTACATATGTTTGAAGAACTTTGCTTCTTGAATCTTCACTTCACTTCATGAAGTTGAACTTCAATCTTTTCTTCATATCTTCACTTCTAGACTTCATATAATCACCAATTGTTGATTGTCCTGCTCCAACAACTCCCCCTCAATCATCAATTGTGATTACCTGCATCTTCTTTATTCCTGCCATATCTTTAAACCTCTGGAAGGTCCATCTAAACTCTTTGTCATCATATCTGCAAGTTGATCTTTTGTAGGAGTATGCATAACTTCCATTTCTTTATCAACAGCCTTCTCTCTCAAAAAATGATAGTGAATCTCAATATGTTTAGTTCTAGCATGGAATACAGGATTTGCTGCCAAATATAAAGAACTCATATTGTCTCCACAAATGATAGGAGTACTATGAACAATATCAAAACTCTTCATAAGAGTCTTTAACCATATTACTTCATTTGCAGCTTCTACCATGCCTTTGTATGCTTCTGTAGATGATAAAGCAACTGTATGTTGCTTCTTAGAACATCATGAAATTAGATTATCTCCCACATAACACAAATATCCATGTGTTGATCTTCTATCATCAGAATTACCTGCCCAATCTGCATCACTGTATCTTGTATATGAAGTAAATCCATAATACAGACCTTCTTTAAGTGTGCCCTTGATGTACCTAAGTACTCTTTGTCCTGCAATCCAATGTTCCTTTCTAGGACAATGCATGAATTGAGATAGAACTCCAACTGCATATGATAAATCAGGTCTTGTTAATGTAGCATAAATTAGGCTACCCACCAAACTTTGATAAAGTTTCATATCTTTGAATTCTTCTCCTCCATATCTACTCAGTCTATGATTCACCTCCATTGGAGTTGGTGCTATCCTACAATCTCCATTTAAACTTGGTAAGTAAATTTCTCAGATACCTTTCTTGAGTTACATATACTCCATGTTGAGTATATGAAATCTCCATTCCCAAAAAGAATGACAAATTTCCCAAATCACTGATTTTGAACTCTTTCTCCATCCGCTTCTTAATCATGTGCATACCTTTGTCATATGTTCCTGTAAGTATTACGTCATCAACATAAATACAACATAAATAAATCCATCCTCACCTGCTTTAACTAGCAAGCTACTATCTGCCTTTGATGCTTGAAATCCAAGTTCCTTTAAGAACTTTACAAGCCTATAATTCCATGCCCTTGGGGCCTGCTTCAACCCATACAAAGCTCTCTTGAGCTTACACACATAATTTGGATACACTTGATCTTTGAAACCATCTGGTTGTTCCATATAAACTTCATCTGAAATAGAACCATTCAAAAAAGAATTCTTCACATCTAATTGAGACAATTTCCAACCTTTGCAAGCAGCAATTGCTATGAGGGTCCTTATGGTTGTCATCTTTGCAACAGGACTATAATTTTCATCATAGTCCACACCATATGTCTGTACATATCCCTTTACAACAAGCCTGGCTTTGTACCCAGATATACTTCCATCTGCAAACCTTTTTGTTTTATAGACCCATTTATACCCAATGATCTTCTGACTATTTGGTTTAGGAACCAAATCCCAAGTCTTATTTTCCATCAATGCATCATATTCCGCCTGCATAGCTTTTTCCCAATTCTTCTTCCCTTTGGCTTCATCATATGTGGATTGATCTTCATCTGCTTTTAACATGTAAGCATAATCTTTAGTAGTCAAGAATGAAGTATCATAGCTATACCTTGTAGGTTGCCATTTGTGCCTAGATGACCTTCTGAGTTCTCCACTTCTTGAAGTTTCTGGTTCATCACATTCTAGATCAAACCTTGGCACATCTTCAACTTCGTTCTGTACTTCATTGATCTCCTCTTCATCAAATATCTGAACCTCTGATTTACCTTTCTTTTGATTCACAACTTCTTCAACATCTGCATAAACATTAAGTGTTCCTGCATACCAAGTACCTTGCTCATCAAATGTAACATCCTTAGACACAAGGAATTTCTTTGTGGATGGACTCCACAACCTATAACCCATCTGCTTTTCATCATAGCTAATGAATACATACTTATCTGCTTTAGGTTCCAATTTATGCCTCAATTGAAAAGGCACATATGCATATGCCAAGCATCCAAATATTTTACAATGATCCAAGGTAGGTCTCTTACCCCACCAAGCTTCATATGGTGTCATTCCCTGCAAAGCTTTACATGGTAACCTATTGACCAAATATGTGACTGTATTTACAACCTCAGCCCACAAATAATTAGGATAATTTTTCTCCTTCATCATTGATCTTGCAAGCTCAACAAGAGTTCTATTTCTTCTCTCTGCTACCCCATTTTGTTGAGGAGAGTACCTGCAAGTAACCTCTCTCTTTATACTTGGATTCCACGAATAATCACTGAACTCATTAGAACAATACTCTCCCCCTCCATCTGACCTTAGTCTCTTCAACTTTTGACCTGTAATTCTTTCTGCATATGCATGATAGTGTTTGAATGTATTAAACACTTCTGACTTGTCTTTGGTCACATAGATTGTGATCCACTTGGTAGCATCATCAACATATATGACATAATATCTTGAACCATTTATACTGAAACCCTTTGAAGGACCCCACACATCTGTGTGTACCAATTCAAGTCTTTCTGAATACATAAAACCATGCTTATTATATGGTTGCTTATGGGCCTTACCTAACTGACATGCTTCACATCTGTATGTCATGTGTTGACCTGCAACATTAGGCAATCCAAGTACTGAACCATTGTTAACCATTTCTTTGATACCTCTTTCATTAAAGTGTCCAAGTCTTTTATGCCAAAGATCCAATTCAGACACCTTTTGCTCTCCATATGTGAACATAGCATGTCTTACCTTGTATCTTTAATGTGAAGAGCCTTCCTTCCTTCTTCCCTATAATAATTTATTTATACCCTTGACTAGGGTTTTCAACATAAACTCCATCATTAGTGAGCCTTACCTCATATCCTTTTTCCACAATTTGTCCTACACTAATTAAATTCTTTGGAATTGTAGGAACATACAGAACCTTATTCAAGAGATTACTTCCATCTTTGGCTTTAACTGAACCAATTGACTTTACTTTGTGCTTTGTATTATCACCTGTTTGAACTGTGTGATTGACTACCTTATGATCTAGGTCAGTCATCAAAGCAATATTTCCACTCAGATGATTGCTACATCCTGAGTCAATATAAAATACTCTCATGTCTTCATGTGAGGCTTCACATGTTGCATTCATAATAAGAGTTGAATCTTCTTTCTGATCTGATGCATAATTGTAGTAGGTGTTATTGTAGGATTGATTTTGGAAGTTTCTTCCTCCACTTCTTCCAAAAGAATTCCTACCACCTCTACCTCTAAAGTTTCCTCTCTGATATTTGCCACCTCTTCCTCTTTGATTAAAGTTTCGATTAAAATTACCATTGCTTTGATTATTATGCCAACAATCATGAGATAGATGATTGGTCTTACCACATATCCAACAAGCTCTGACATTATCTTTGTTATTTCTGCCCCTTCCTCTACTTCTGCCACTTCCTCTTCCTCTTAAGAAGTTTACTTGACTTGGAGTACCTTCATCTTCAACTGATTGTTGCTTTCCTTTGCTAGCTTTCTTCTTATCTTTAGAATACATTGCATGACCTGCACTCTTATCAACATCTCCTTTGATATCATTCTCAAAAGTTAGCATATGTCCTAACAATTGATTCAAATCAGGAGTGAAATGATCTAATGAAAGTTTTGTAGACAAAATAAAAGGCTTCCACTTCTCATCTCCTCTTAGTCTTGTGAGAATTTGTCTTACCAACTTATCTTCTTCAATATCTTCATCAACTGCACCTAAAGAATCTGTAATGTCTTTCATCTTTGTCACATAATCAGATGTTGATTGTGGAGCCTTCTTCTTAAATGTAGTAAACTCTGCCCATAATGAAGCTTTCCTTCCTTTGGTTGTATTCTGAAAATGCTCTTCCAAAGCATTCCATATGTCACTTGCACTTTCAAGTCCTCTGATATGAGGAAGCAAATAATCATTCACTGCCATGTAGATTATGCTCCTTGCTTGAGCATCCTTCTTCATCCAAATCTTTATATCTGCAAGCTCTTCCCTAGTTGGAACACTAGGATCTTTGAACTCTGGTTTTTCTTCCTCTCCCATGATGTATCCCATCAGATCTTTGCTCATAAGATGAGCTTCCATTCTCATAGACCAAGCTGGATAGTTCTCTCTATCCAACTTCTCAATTTTGAGACTATCTCCCATCCTTTCTTCACCTGTACTATCAAATCTTTAATCCTTATAAGGAATAAATGTACCTTAGCTTCAAATGTTGCCCGTTCTGATCCTTTTGATAGCCTTTATGTGTCTTCATTCAGTCTTTCTTTCACACTTTATCCTTTTGAACCTTCAAGATGTGAAATTTGTATGTCTGCAACAGTTGGGGTCTTCCTTTCCTCAATCTGATAACTCCTGCTCTGATACCACTGATGGAGAGTGTTAATATCCAAAAGAACAAGCTATCCTTGATGTTAGACCACTTCTATATCAAGAATAACTTTAAATTCCAACCACTTTTGGAAGACAAGCACCAAACTATCAAGAATTCAACTAATTGTGAAGAAATTCATTTCACAAAAAAGTCTGCTGCACATTATTGACTCATTGATTGATCATTTGTGTAAAGTTTCTGATGAAACTTTGTAGGATGTGTCACCTAGAGTTTGCGCACCTCCTCCAAGTAAAAACACTTCAAAAGCTTAAGTAGATTATGAGAAATTTTTCAAACAATCTACCTATGTCTGAAACTGCCTTCTTGTAGAGTCGACTTTGACACCTGCAACTTCTAACACATGGTTCTCCCAAACTCGAACCCATTTAAGCGAATGCTTTTAGCCATAGATGGCTTACCTTCCAACTTAGATTTTGACTCCTCATTTGTGCAAAACTTTACACTGTGCACTGAGAATTGACCATCGGAATTGCACCTGTTTCAGAAGACACTCAATACTTTCTCACATATGAATGTTACTACACAAAATTCTCACAGCCTGTTTGCAATCAGACTCTCAAACTTTAACCATAGATAGATTGACTATGGAATTAGATGTGTACAAAAGGATTTTTGATAAAATCAAACACAGAAGGAGAACTAGAGAAAAGTTCGACGCGCAATTCTCTGAACATTCTTTCTATTCAACTCTTCATACATCTGATGGATGATACATTCACTACACATCATGAATTCATCTATATTTCATCTCTCCCTCCTAATACAATCATATACTCCTATATATATATATATATATATATATATATATATATATATATATATATATATATATATATATATATATATATATATATATATATATATATATATATATATATATATATATATATATATATATATATATATATGAGTGTTGATTCGTCATTACTTCAAGTATATTGAAGTATTTACAAAACTAATCTTCAACTAATGTACATATGTTTGAAGAACTTTGCTTCCTGAATCTTCACTTCACTTCATGAAGTTGAACTTCAATCTTTTCTTCATATCTTCACTTCTAGACTTCATATAATCACCAATTGTTGATTGTCCTACTCCAACATATTTGAGAAAGCAAGAGTGGGTTGCTTCTTGCTGCTCCCATGTAATAGCTGCACTCCCAAGTGAGAATAGAAAGCCACTAGTAGATCTTCTCTCTCAAATACTACCAACCGAATCTGCATTGGTGTATCCATGAACATGCAAATCTACACGAGTTTCATAAAATAATGCATAATTCAAAATAGCACTCACATACTGTGGAGTGTGCCTCTTAGAGCATCTAAATATGGTCATCTATAAACCTACATAAATTGACTTTCAAGTCCAACCATGTAGCTTAGATGAGACCTTGTAATTGTGAGATATATCAAACTTCCCATAATTTTCCTGTACATAGTAACATTTTAGAATGCTTCACCTAATTTAATATCCAACTTAAAATTCTGATCTAATGGCATAGAGATTGGCTTCCAATCAGCCATACCATACTTTTGCAGCATACTGAAGGCATATTGCATTTGAGACATCCATATACCAATTTCTATATGTATAAGCTCAATGCCCAAAAAATAGTGTAGCACACCAAGATATTTCATGTCAAATTTTTGCATAAGGAGTTTCTTTACCTCTTTAATGCTTTCTTCATTATCACCTCCTATAATCAAGCCATCAACATAAATAGCCACAATCGTGATGCCACCATCACCCTTCCTTGCATATAATGAATGATCTACATCACACATAGAAAATCCAATGGTGGTTAAGTAATCAACAATCCTTATATGCCCAGCACGAGGGGCTTGTGTAAGACCATACAAAGCCTTTTGTGTTGGTGCAGGGCAATCAACAATTGAAGTTTTGATGAAGGTTTGGAAGTCAAGGACTGAAGAAAAGATCAAGTTATGAAGCATGAAGGAAGTGCATATCCAGAAGATGAAGATGTGTATACATATGTACATTAATTTAGAGTCAGTTCATTTTATACTCTTGTATGGTCATGAGCTTGTAAATATTTGCCTATATATACAAAGAAAATGTTAGGGAAAATATGAGAGAATGTGTAAGAACACGTTTTGAGGAGAATTAGATGTCATTAGACACTTTAGAAGTGAATAGGATCTCTCTCATCACTCAGATTCCAGAAATGAAGAAATGTTGCGCCCCATCTTTTTGAGTATTCTCCTTCTATGTTGAATCTTTTGTGAAATGCTTTTGTACAAGTCTAAGTCTATAGTTTTTTGACCTCTGTACAAATTTTCAGCTTCTAATTGTGATCAGGCTGAGAGAATTGAGTGTAGGAACATTTACATGTGTAAATGGAAAGAAGAGAAGTTGCAAGAGGTGCAAAATTTGATGCTAATGTTTTGGTCAGTTCTCCTTCCACAGTGTAAAGTTTTGAGCAAGCAATCACTCATTCTTTAAGTTGGAAGGTAAACTACCAATGGCTAAAAGCATTTGCATAAACGGGTTCTACATTGAGAGAACCAAGTGCTAGAAGTTACAGGTGTCTGAATCGACTTCTTAGAAGAAGAGTTTTAGACATAGGTGACTTGATGAGATCATTTCTCAAGATCTACTGAGTCTTTTGAAATGTTTTTACTTGGAGAAGGTGCGCAAACTATAGTCAAACCATGTGCAAAGTTTTATAAAAAACTTTACACATTTGATAAGTCAATGAGAGAGTTATGTGCAACAGACTTTCTGTGTAGTCATCTTCTTCACAGTTTATTCAAAATTTTGATAATTGAGTATTGTTCTCCAAATTGGTGAAGGTTTTGAGTTACTCTTGATATAGAGGTGCTCTAATTTCAAGAGTAGCTTGTTCTTTTGGAGATTAACACTCTCCATCAGTGGTATCAGAGCAGATAGCATCAAAATTGAAGAAAGGAGGACCTCGACTGCTGCAATTATAAAGAATTCAACACCTGAAGGTTCAAAAGATGAAAGCTTGAAAGCAAAGCTTGA
Source organism: Ceratopteris richardii (assembly GCA_020310875.1). Taxonomy (NCBI): domain Eukaryota; kingdom Viridiplantae; phylum Streptophyta; class Polypodiopsida; order Polypodiales; family Pteridaceae; genus Ceratopteris; species Ceratopteris richardii. The sequence continues at coordinate 30,522,640 of CM035432.1, read as the reverse complement.
GAAGGAGACCAAAAGTTATCAAGAAGATCAAAAGGAACTTCATTCGAAGTAAAGGTACATCTATTACTGTTAGCTCCAAAAATGGTTGGTTTTGAAGGAGGAGACTATCCAAGAGGAGCCGCACATGATCAAAGAAGAGATGGTCCAATCCAGTGTTGGAGGTGCCATGGCTTTGGCCATACTCAATCTAGATGTCCAAACGAAAAGAAACCAATTGATTATACCCCACTATGTAGGTACTGTAGTGGAGAGGGCCACTTTGATGAAGATTGTCCAAAACGAAGAGCTGCCGCCGGCAAAGAAAAAGGACCAGTAGGGTCCTCGAATTATGTTGATACTCAGATGCATTCCACATCGAGAGCTCAAGAGCACGTTCCTACGATCGGAGTAGTGTTCAAGACACCGAACCCTCAAGAAGGCTCTAGCTCGTCAATGCACTTTGTGGATGCTTACGAGGCCAAGAAACCACACAAAGATCCAACTGTGGCAGTAGTCACAAGGACTCAAGAGTATTCGAAGAAGAATCCAGGAGGCGAAGGTGAAGAAGGGAGTCAAGAGAAGATCGTTGAGCGTGAAGAGGTAGAAAACCAAGTTGGAGGATTTGCTGAGCAGCAAGAGCTTGAGGATGGGGAAGAGATTGAGATTCTTCCACCAGTGACTAAAGAGTTTGTGCCAGGCATAGCACCATTCCTTGAAAGATTAAGAGCTCCGAAGTATAGGAAGGAAAAACAGAGTTTGGAGGAAGTGGACATTGTAAAATTGCTCGCGGACACGGAAGTCACGCTAGACATTGGCACATTGCTGAAGTGTTCACCTGCTTATAGGAAACAATTCTACAATGAATATATTAAGAAGCCGAGGAAAGCTCGAGATAAAAAGAGACAAGATAAAGATGTCCAAGGAATCATTCAAAGCATTACGACGCAAATTGATTCAAATGCTCCAGCTGTGACGGTCGAGATTAAAGGATATGCAGTCCCCGGTGCTCAGTTAGATAGTGGAGCCGCAGTCAACCTTATGACTGAGTTCATGATGAAAGCTTTGGGCCTCAACCACATGGAAGAAACGCCGATGTCCTTGAGAATGGCAGATCAAACACAAGTGAAGCCTGCGGGTCTTTTGAAGAATGTAAGCACAGTTGTGGGCGGTCTAGAGTTTAAAGTTGATTATCTGATAGTAAGACCAAGAACCTCAGAGGCTACCTTCTCGATCCTACTTGGACGGCCATGGCTGGTGCAAGCCGACTGTGTGCATGACTGGCGCACGGGTTTTATTTCAATAGGGCCAAAGTCTGATCGGATTCAAATACAAGTATCCCCACCCTTGAGCAACAAGAAGAAAACAATAATAGTCGATGAGATGGAAAAGAAAGAGAAGGAGAAAGCAAGGCACGAGATTGCACGAGCTAGGTTTTCCTTGAACACGGACACCTACAAGACTCTCCTTCAAGACGGGTTCAACTTGCAGCTCTTTAAGAATCAAGACACGAAGATGGGAGAGTATCAAAATCCATTGCTCTATAACGACGATTCCGATCAGGAGTTGCTAGGATGGTTGTCACATACAAGTGAATTTGAGTGCTACATGTTAAGTATAGACGCAAGTAAAAACAAAGCTACTCAATCCCTAGAGAAGGGAACTTCAAAAGAAGAGTTGGAGCTGGAGTTAGCTCCGACAATGGAAGTGCAACAGTTGAGAGAAAGAGTTAGAATGCTAGAAGCAGAGATTCTAAAGAGAAGTCGAGAATCGGAAAAGGAAGCGAAGAGTAAGACTAAAGCATCGAAGCCATTGCAAAAGCTGAATTAAAGAAATTAGGTTCAATCGAAAGAGAACAAAACAATGATTTACTGGCCAACCATGCACGCGTGATCGGAGAACACATTCCAATCACAGTGTCTTCAAGGAATAGGGAATCTTTGCGAGAAGCTCAGTTGGAAAAATGGGAAGTTTTTCCAGAGAAGTTCTTGAGCGTGGGGTCAGAGCTACCAGATGGAGTACGAGATTGTATTAAAATGACACTCAAAAATTTCAGCAAGGCCTTTGCATGGTCATACAGTGATCTGAGAGGAATTGATCCCCGAATCTGCCAACATTATATAGATTTGGAAGAAGGCACCCGACCAATATGTCAACGACTTAGGCGGACAAATCCAGTCTACTCGGAATTGATCAAGTTGGAATTGACTAAATTATTAGAAGCAAGATTCATATATCCCATCGCATCCAGTGAATGGGTATCGCCAATTGTAGTGGTTCCGAAGAAAAATAAGAAAATCCGTATTTGCATAGATTATCGAAAGTTGAACGAGCGCACAAAGAAGGATCACTTCCCTTTGCCATTCACTGATCAAATCTTGGACAGAGTGGCTGGCCATAAATTGTACTCATTTTTGGATGGTTTTAGTGGATACAACCAGATCCAAATCCATGAAGAGGATCAATCAAAAACTACTTTCACCACAGAATGGGGTACGTATGCATATCGTGTGATGCCATTTGGATTATGCAATGCACCGGCCACATTCCAGAGAGCAATGATAGCTGCATATCAAGACTACTTGCAGGATTGGATGGAGATATTTCTCGATGACTTTGCGATCAGAGGCGATGATGAAAACATGATGGAGAGGATCGAAGCGATTTTAAGAAGAAGCATTGAAAAAGGCATCGCATTAAATCCTGAAAAGTGTACATTTGGAGTACGAAGAGGATTGCTTTTGGGACATGTTATTTCCAAAAAAGGGATTGCGGTTGACGAGGATAAAGTGGAAAAAATTGGACAACTTCCACCTCCGCAAAACTTGCGGCAACTCAGAGGATTCTTGGGGCATGCTAATTATTATCGACGATTTATATTAAATTTTGCATCCTTAGCGGCACCACTGACGAATCTTTTGAGGAAAGACCAACAATACCAATGGACTGAAGAGTGTCAAGTTGCATTCGACTCGATCAAGGAGAGATTGATAAATGCGCCAATTTTAGTAGCATCTGACTGGACGAAAGAATTTCATGTGCACACAGATGCTTCTCATACTGCGGTTGGAGCAGTGCTATGTCAAGCCGATGAAAGGAAATTGGACCACCCTATTTATTACGCAAGTCGCAATTTGAATAGCACTGAGAGAAACTATACGACTACAGAAAAGGAATGTCTCTCGATGATCTTTGCAGTGAACAAGTATCGGCATTACTTGATGGGAAAGCATTTCACATTTTATGTGGATCATGAAGCCCTTAAGTATATCATTAATAAACCAGAGTTATCAGGGCGATTGATGAGGTGGATGCTACTCCTCCAAGAATTTCAGTTCACAGTGGTAACCAAACCAGGCAAAGCACATATATTGGCTGACCATTTATCTCGAATTGTTAATGAGGAGCCAATCTCTGGTGTGCCCGATGATGCTCCTGATGGGCATCTATTTCAGGTTGATGCTAAAGTACCTTGGTATGCTGACTTGGTGAATTTCTTGTGCACTACTAAATATCCGTCAGGAGAAAGCAAGAGAGAGAAGCAAAAACTGTTAGCATTGGCGAAGCACCATAGCATCATTGGGGGGCAACTCTATCGATATTTTGTTCATGAGAGCATTTATCGGAGGTGTCTCGAGGAAGAAGAAGCAAACCTAGTGTTGAGGGCTTTGCATGACGAACCTTGCGGTGGGCATTTTGCTGGTGAACTGACGGCAAGAAAGATTTTATTGGCTGGGTATTGGTCACCAACGCTGTTCAAAGACTCGCACACATACTGTAAGAAATGTGACAGATGCCAACGAATGGGCAAACCCACATTAGCACATGCAGCTCCTCTCACACCGGTGCTTGCTCTTAAGCCGTTTGAGAAGTGGGGAATTGATTTTGTGGGCCCTATTGATCCTCCCTCAAGACGTAGATCCAATAGGTATATTCTGGTCTGCACTGATTATGTTACCAAGTGGGTGGAAGCCAAAGCTCTGAAGACTGACCGAGCTGTTGATGTTGCTAAATTTTTGTACGAACAAATCATCACCCGATTTGGATGCCCGTTGGAAATAGTAAGTGATAGAGGAACCCATTTTGTCAACGAACTGATCGAAGAATTAATGGAATTATATAAGATCAAACATAGAAAAAGCACTCCATATTACCCGAGGGCAAATGGACAGGTGGAGGTCACCAACAAAATTCTTGAACAGATTCTAACAAAGACAGTAGCTGTGCATAGGAGAGACTGGGATGAGAGACTTTTGGAAGCCTTGTGGGCATATCGAACATCCTATCGAGTGACGACCCAGAGCACTCCGTTCTCCCTAGTATATGGCGAGGAAGCCATCTTCCCCATCGAAAAAGAAGTTCCCACATTAAGAGTGGCCATCGAAGCCAGGTTGGGTGAGGAAGAGTCATTAAAGGAGAGGTACATACAACTGGTCAAGCTAGAAGAAAAGAGACTCATCGCACAGCAAAGTCTGGAAGCTATTCAGAAAAGACGGAAGGAGAGGCACGATAAGAATCTCAAGACCTATGTGATTCAAGAAGGGGATTTGGTGCTAGTTTATGATAGTAAATATTATAAATTCCCGGGGAAGCTACAGACAAGATGGGCAAGACCGTTTAAGGTGGTGGAACGCAACTCTAATGGTTCCATGCAAATTCAAGATTTAGGAGAAGAATATGCTCCCGTGAAGGTTAACGCGCTTCGAGTTAAACCATATTTCACGTGACAATAGGACGGGAGAAGCTAGACGAGATCCAAGCAGAAGGACGTAGTAGACTCCTTGTACATACATGTATAGTTATATATATATATATGCGCATATGTAAGCTATGATTTGTGTGTCATAAATATTCTTCCTTGCTAGCTCAAGAATTTTGGACTTCTAATATTTTTTGTGTTATGCAGAGACTGTTAGGAGCTAAGTAACAAATGGAAGATCAAATAACGCAACTCTACTTGTACGAGCTAAGGATATATTTCTCGGACCAAACATTTGCCCGCATGGACATAGATGTCGACGACGGAATATGATGTAGAGGAAGCGCATTGGCTGGTATGCTTTATAAACCAGGGTTTGGGTGTTGCATTTTACATTGAGTGTTTTGAGGAATACCTGACTCGACATGTAGGATGGGCGGGAGATCGATATTATTATTTTGATCCTTCGAGGGAAATGCCTAACGAGGAAAACGATATCACGTGGGCTTGGGTAGATATGCTAATGATAGGAAGTGATGACGGAGCTCCTGAAGTTGAGCCTGACTCGCCCTAGGGAAGTTGTCGGGATGCGAGTACGATGTGAGGCTACATGAGACATCCCGGAGACCCACATTCTAGATCATCTAAGGATAGGTATACGAGGGACTAAGGCATAGCTGGCTGTAGTTACCAAGTGAAAAGTCAACTCGATGAATACATATGTAGTGTCTGTAATTGAGAGAATGAAGTGAAGAGGTGGTTGATCTGTCAAAGGCTAGAGTGTATATGTTTGCATGCATGTGTGGGAAAAGTGGGAAAGTCCCTTTCTTCCTCTCCCTAATTCTCAGGACTTGGGTGAACTAATTAACCATGAAAAAAAAAAACGAAGAAAAGAAAAGAAAAGAAAAAATTTGTGTTGCTGTGATCGTACCAATGCGCTATGGTGGGCTAGTAGGTGGGTGGATTTATCCTCGCCGGGTGGTTGGGACCACGAGCCGCAGCTAGTTTCGCCATAGGCTTGGAAGGTATATGTTTGTGTCTTAGCTACGCGCCATAACGGGTTGGTAGGTAGGTGGAGCCATCGTGGCTGGGTAGTCACGACCACGAGCCGCATCCAACTTCGTTATGGGCTATCTGATATATGTTATGTGTTATCATTGTGTGTTTGTGTGTTGTGCACTGCATTGCATTGGTAGATGGGTGGAATCAACCTGATCGGGTGGTCAGGTCCACGAATCGCATCCAGTGACAATGTAGGCCAACATGTGATTAAAATAAAATTGACCTATGAAATTATTCCCCACTCCTGAGGGGGAGAGAGAGAGAGGAGAGGGCGATAATCGCCTGGAAGGGAACGTTATTTGCTTGTGTGATTGGTATGTGATGGCTTGTGACAGATCAGCTCACTTTGAATCAACATTCTTGAAGGCACGGAGACTCTATATGTACTTATGGATGAGGCTTTAGCGAGGTAATGCAACGGTCTTGCTTTATAACTTGTGTGCTCTATCTGAGGGTTTTTCTAGTATGTGGGACACTCTAGGTTTTTATGTAGGTCTTGACTTGTACTCTAGTCTCGATGGTTTCTGTAGGACGACGATGGAGATTCTTCGCGAGTATCTAGTCATGGAATAATTGTACATAGCGAATAGTAGGTGCAATAATGGGGAATGCATTTTGGGTATTTTTGCATGTCCTGTTGGATTCATTTCAGTTGTTGTTGTTTATTTCGGTATTTTCTTTCTGTTTTCCGCAATGGTAGTTGCATGTGTAAAACATGGAAAGGTATGCATGTATTATTTTGGATGAGACCATTGTTCATAATGGAATGCATGAGCAATTTGATGTATGTGGAATTGGAGTTGCATATATGTGCATGTTCTTGGATCATTTTGTAAGTGAATGATTTGTATGTATTCATGAGTGATTTTCTGAGCACTAACAACTTCAATGAGTGCAGGTTCAGTGGAAGTGACGGCTTGATGAAAAGGTATGCAACCAAGTTATAAATTGACATGTTCATGGTTGTTTGGATTTTATTGCAGCATGTAGTGGCTCGTCGAGGACGACTTCGCAATTAAGAAGAGGGGAGTATGTTAGCTCCGAAAATGGTTGGTTTTTATGCACTAATGTGGTTCTATTTGGCAGGAAAATACGTTTGATTTCAGGTGCTTGAAGAATGAATGTGATGATTGATGAGAAGCATGTGGAGATATTGATTGCAGGGATGTGGAGAAAAGGGATTGAGCATGGAGGAGCCTCCTAAGAACATAGGGAATATTGATGTGCAAAGGAAATTAGAAACGGCTTTGTTTCAGGGGGGGATGTTTTCTTATCAAACATCAAATACAATCGCTTGACCGATTTCTGGAAATTGATCTTCGACACATCGTTGGAAAAAATTCAGAGATGTGGAGAAATGTGATCAGGGCCGCATGCCAAACTGCACTTAACACATTTTGAGTGTGTGGGGATAAGCGCCTTATCAAAAAGGAGAGGAGTAAAGTCATCTCACGCTCTCTCCCTCTCGTTTTTTGCCACGAATAGAAGAGGGGGGGCCTGCTATCGATTCCAAAAAAAAAGAGAGATAAGGAGAAATAAAGGGGCGCCGAATGGGAGCTCTCTCGTTTCTTATTTGTTTTTTTGTGGTGGCTGGAGGAATCGAAGAAAAAAGGGGGCACGCTGCTCTGTGTGTTCGGGGAGGAAAGGGGGAAATTATCTCTCCGCTTTTGTTTCAACAGGTCAAGGAGATAAAGAGGGAGTCAGTAGCAAAAGGGCAATTTTTTTTCTCGAGGCCGCTTAGGAGCAGACGGAGGGTTCAGCGACCTACGGAAGAAAAAGGGAAGTAGAGGAATCTACAACTCATCACGCTAATTCTATCTTCATGATTGAAATCCGTTGAGTTTCAACTTCTCAAAATTAGAGCACACGAGCATGAACAATGAGCATTGATGAGGAGAAGGGCTATCGGAGCAGAGAGGAAGGGAAGGTTCGAAAACGACGGGGTGCAGGAGCTCCAAAAGGAACGCCAAGCTGCAGATGAATAACTTTCAGGTTTTTTGGGGTGGGGGGACTCAAGGGAGCATTTTTGCAAAAGCTTTTTGCGGAAGCATGATAGGCCATTGCTAAAGGTCACCATAACTGTGAGTTTCCTCCAGACTGTGACAAGGTTATATGGATGTTTACCGTAGGGATTATGAGATTTCTACAAGCGCTGAATTCGGTTTTGCATCGTTCCTTAGTCATGAGCTATGAAATCATGCATTAGCTTGGAGAAGTATAGATACAAGCCCTTCGATGTACTAGGGAACATGGAGGAAAGGTTAAACTGTGATTAATTTATATTTGCATCGACTATAATTTTTTTTATTGATACCACACATTTCTTTCCCCCTCATCACCCTCTCTATATTCGATAAATATGTGGATCACTTTTTTGGAAAACATGTCTGTTAGGATGACATGCATGACTACTCAGCATTCCTTGTGGTAGAAAGAAAACTCCAGTCGTGATATAGGATACAGTTTAACCCTTGCTGCTTTTATTTTGTTTTAGCTACCTGTGTGTTTAGTAAAATTGTGGTTGTTGTGCGTGCCCTTATGACAACCAAGTAATTCAGAAAGTGTTTGTAGCCAATTCATATGCTTACATAACCATAAGGTATAGAGTGTCACATGTCTGATTCGTGTTGTGATTGAAGGCACGTGAAGAACCATTGAACACAACAAAAAGAAAGAAGGAAATAGATAGACTCCTATGCAGATTCAATAGCAAAACTGTGGTGGAAATTGCTGAGGAACGCATGCCATTTTGAATCGTTTAGACTTTAAAATAAATTTACAACTTTTAGTAAACCTCCAAGAATTGCATCGAGAGACCTTTAAAATGAAATCTTGTTTATAGGAAAAATCACTACACAGTTCTGATGAGACTCAATGTTGAATTGTACATGCACGTCTTAACAAAGGTCTCTTAAGAAGGTGAGGGTAAGTGCATACACGTGCATAAGTGTGTGTGCAAGAGGAAAAAGAGGAAGGGAACAAGCAAGAGTGTGCAAGAATTTGTGTGTAATGGGAAGTGAGAGAAGGCGAGTGGGGAAGTGAGCAAGAGCGCATGAGAGGAGGGGAAAGGAAGTGTGTGCGTGTCAGTGTGTAAGCTTGGGTATAGGAGGGCAAGAGTGTGGGCAAAAGAAATAAGAGCAAAAAGGAAATGGGGAAGGGCAAGTGCAAGAGAGAACGAGGAATCAAGTGGATTTGGGAAGTGTGAGTAAGGGGAAGGAGAGAAAAGGTGCGAGAAGGTACATATAAGCGAGTGGGTGAGAAAGAGAGAGAAGGGTCGCGATAGGTAATGTATTCACTAAAGTTGGATACCCATTTGTGCATGTATTTGCCCAGATCCTCCATCAATATATTGGAGTGAAATTGTGTACTTAGGGGAACCAAAACTGACCTAGTATCAGAAGGCTTGGGCAAAATATCATTGAGCATAGTCACTTTCCCTTGGACTAAGAGTGCCAACATTTTGGTGCGTTTGCCGGGAACATATGAGCTAGTGCATAGACATAGGAAGAATCCATTGCGAGATAATTGTGGGCTCTAGGTAATCCAAGTAGACCGATTGCGAGGGGTTAAGCAAAATTAAGCCTCGTATAATCACTTTTTCCTTGGGCTCAAGACCTAAACATTTTGGTGCGTTTGCCGGGAACATATGAGCTAGTGCATAGACACAGGAAGAATCCATTGCGAGATAATAGTGGGCTCTAGGTAATCCAAGTAGACCGATTGCGAGGGGTTAAGCAAAATTAAGCCTCGTATAATCACTTTTTCCTTGGCTCAAAACCTAAACAATTACTCATAAAGTTTGAAGAATTCAATACACAGGTGAAGAAAGGATGGGAGATTCTCTTCAAATAGAGAAGTTGGATAGAGAGAACTATCCAACATGGTGAATGAGGATGGAAGCTCACCTTATAAGCAAAGACTTGATAGGTTATATTACAGGTGAAGAAGAAAAGCCTGAACATGGCATGCATAAAGAAGATAGAGAAAACCTCAATTGATGATTGAGGGGGAGCTGTTGGTGCAGGGCAATCAACAATTGAAGTTTTGATGAAGGTTTGGAAGTCAAGGATTGAAGAAAAGATCAAGTTATGAAGCATGAAGGAAGTGCATATCCAGAAGATGAAGATGTGTATACATATGTACATTAATTTAGAGACAGTTCATCTTATACTCTTGTATGGTCATGAGCTTATAAATATTTGCCTATATATACAAAGAAAATGTTGGGGAAAATATGAGAGAATGTATAAGAACAAGTTTTGAGGAGAATTAGATGTCATTAGACACTTTAGAAGTGAATATGATCTCTCTCATCACTCAGATGTAAATTTTTTCCAGAAATGAAGAAATCTTGCATCCGATCTTTCTGAGTATTCTCCTTCTGTGTTGGATCTTTTGTGAAATGCTTTTGTACAAGTCTAAGTCTATAGTTGATCGACCTCTGTACAAATTTTCAGCTTCTAATTGTGATCAGGCTGAGAGAATTGAGTGTAGGAACATTTACATGTGTAAATGGAAAGAAGAGAAGTTGCAGGAGGTGCAAAATTTGATGCTAATGTTTTGGCTAAAATCATTTGCATAAATGGGTTCTAGATTGAGAGAACCAAGTGTTGGAAGTTACAGGTGTCTGAATCAACTTCTCAGAAGAACAATTTTAGACATAGGTGACTTGATGAGATCATTTCTCAAGAGCTACTGAGTCTTTTGAAATGATTTAACTTGGAGAAGGTGTGCAAACTATAGATGACACCTTATGCAAAGTTTTATAAAAAACTTTACACATTTGATAAGTCAATGAGAGAGTTATGTGCAGCAAACGTTTTGTGTAGTCATCTTCTTCACATTTTATTAAAAATTTGATAATTGAGTATTGATTCTCCAAATTGGTGAAGGTTTTGAGTTACTCTTGATATAGAGGTGCTCTAATTTCAAGAGTAGCTTGTTCTTTTGGAGATTAACACTCTCCATGATTTTGGAACCTGCAAACATATTCTAGGTGCTTTGAATCTCCATATCCTTATGGTTGGTGTGTGTATACTTCTTCCTCTAGGTCACCATGTATGAAAGCATTCTTCACATCCATCTGATGCAAAGTCCATCCTTTTGTTATAGCTACTACAAAAAGTGCTCTAATAGTAGATATTTTAGCTATAGGGTTGAACATTTCCTCATAATCAATGCCATATGTCTATGCATATCCTTTTGCTATGATTCATACTTTATACATGCTTATGCTACTATCAACATTGTGCTTTACCTTGTTAAACCACTTGCAACCTATGGGTTTCTTTCCTTGCGGCAATGGAACCAGCTTCCATGTTCCATTTCCATAAAGTGCAGCCATCTCCTCATCCATAATTTTTTCTCCCAATCTGCATTTCCAATTGCATCTTCAAAACAAGTAGGTTCAACATCTTGTATTACCTTGGTCATGTAGGCATAATGACAAGCCATGTAACTATCATACGTCAATCATTGCACTAAATTCTGCATCCTCCTAGATCTTCTTGATCTTGGGTCACTTCTCCTTACATCATCTGCATGTGCCTTTGTTACTCTTGGAGTCTTCACAGAGGGCAATCCAAGTTCCTCATCAAGGCTCTTTTTTGAACCGCTTGAATCTCCATCAATGTCTTCAAAACTTGTAGATGTTTTACTACCTATAGAAAGCTTTTCTTTAGCTTTCTTTGATGTAGTTGATGAATTTTTTGGACTAGAATTTCCATGCAATCTTCCACTCCATGGACTTTGATTTGGAAATATTGCTTGGTGATGCATCAGGTCCACTCAAAACTTGAGATTTTGCACTTGTTTTCAACATTTCCTTTATCATTTGGGTCAAGATTAAGTCCTTCTTTGGAATCTACATAGAAGCTTGACATTTCATCAAACACCACATCTCTCCTTACCTTCACCTATCGTGTGAGTGGGTTATAACATTTAAAAGCACCCTTAAATTTCTAAGTTTTTCATAGCTATGAGAAGAACTAGTTAAAGTTCTGTGTATGAGACTCTCTCCTCCATCTTCATACTTTGCCTACTATGTAATGATCTCAAAAGTTCAAGTCTCCCAAGCAACTCGATGCCTAGCATCGAGTTTGTGTTGATAAGCCCTTGTTTTATCCTCTGAGTTTTTACCTATTATTGAATCTTCTTTAAAACATGAGCTTTGTGGAGCAAATCGATGCTTGGCATTGAGTTTCAACATAAAGACGATGCCTAGTATCGAGTTCCATCATAAAAGTGTTTTTCTTCATATCTATGTTCAAGGGGGTATTTTAGGTGCTAAAAAATTGGCAAAAAACACACCAGTTCCATGCCTAGCATCAAATTCTTGCTACAAGTCGATGCTAAGTTGAAAATTTTCAAAAATGGACAATCACTTTTACTAAAATAGGCAACATTTCCTATTTTGGCAATCAAACATAGTCATCTTGTGAAGGCCATAACTTGGTGTGTAGTGCAAAGGTTTAGCAAATAAAAGCTTATTGGAAAGCTCTTCTCTTCTACTTTCATCTACTAGAAGATCTTGGCAAAATAATATTTGTGCTAAGAGGAATAATTAAAAGAGTGAAGGTATGTTATTTTAGTGACTAGAAATTTCTGAAGAAGTAAACTTCTCAGTTTTGGCTATTATTTCTCAAAGTTTGGAGAAGCATTTAATGGTGACCATAGAGGTTGTCTAGTGTCACATTAATTCATTTCTTGTGATGTTTCATACATCAACAATACTCACCTCCTTCATCAGATCCTAATGTCTGAATATGCTTTCATATCTACTTTTCCACCATATCCTTAAAATTTTGGAAGTGCGTGAACACGTCACTCTTCTCTTTCATGAAATATACCCATAATTTTTGTGTATGGTCATCAATGAAAGTAGCATAAAACCTACAAACACCCATAGATGTGGTCTTTTTAGGACCCTAAACATCTGTATGTACTATTTCTAGCACATTCTCACTAACATCCTTGTCATGTGGAGGTGATGCTCTTGATTGTTTACTTAATTGACATGCTACACATACTTTTGCATCTCTGCAAGCTTGAAATTTGATAGTTGATTGAAAAACTCCTTTGAAAGCATCAATTCCAATTTGTTTGTGCCACATCTCCATGTCAGCAATAACTCCTGCACCTTTTGCAAACATGGCTGCATTCATTTCAAGAATTTTCGCATTTAAAGTGAACATCCTAACCAACTTTGTTTCCTTTGGCAATCAATCCTCTATCCTGTTTGTACTCTTCTACGTATAACCCATCATGATTGAGCCTGAATTATAATCCCTGTTCAATCATTTGTCCAACAAAAATTAAATTATTTTTGAACATGCAACACATTACCAATATGTTTTACCTTCCTATCTTCCATAGGCAATGCTATGTTTCATGTATGCTGCATAGGATGTTGTTGGAGTTTGAGGTTTGCAGAAGCATGTGATCAGCACAAGTAAGAATAAGAAAAATCTTGGAGCACAGCACACAATATTGAATGTATTACCACTAGAATGTACAAAGATAAGTGACTCGTTAGGGCTATAGGCATATATACAAGCCGAGGGGGGGAACCTCTTAAAGAGGGGAAAAAGTGCCCTACCGGTCCTAGTGTGTTCACACACATCACTACCTAAATATATCAATAAATGCCCCCTGGGAGTGATGTGGTGAACAAGGAGTTGGCACTCATGTATAAGGAAGTGCCAACCTATCTGGAATCAATCCACAAAAGGAAGTAAGCCCAAAGCTTTGTGAAAAGCTTCAAACTTCTCCCTAGGGAGAGCCTTCGTGAAAAGGTCTACAATGTTCTCCTACATGGGCACATATGCCAAGTTGATACCTCCAACAAAGAACCTCTCCTTGATATAATGATAGTGCACCTCAATGTTCTTAGTGTGAGCATGGAACACAGGGTTCCTTGCAACTGCCAATGTGCTCTGACTGTCAATGAAGATGGTGGTGGAAGAAGATTGAAGAACAACCAAATCAGCCATAAGGCATTTGAGCCACAAATGCTCAACAGTCACTATGAAAGCTGCCTTATATTTAGCCTCACAACTAGAAGTAGCCACAATAGGCTGCTTCTTGCTCAACCAAGGTATGCATGAGCTACCAAGCATGAAACCAAAACCACTAGTGGACACACGAGTGTCATAGTAACGAGCTGAGTCATAGTAAAAAAAACCATGTAAACCTAGCAGTAGTGATCCACCCTTGGGATAAAATAATCCAAGTAGCTGGGTACCACTCACGTAGGGAAAGATGTGCTTAAACGCCTACCAATGCTTGACACCTAAGCAATGCATAAACCTGCTCATTTGTGAGATAGAAAACAGAATATATGGCCAAGTAATGCATAAGTAAATCAAGAATCCAACATCCTGTTGATAGAAAACATCATCAAATGCATCTCAAGCATCATGAAGACTCAATCATAAACCTATCTCCATAAGAGTGGTAATGGGTTTATAGCCTTCAAGGCCAAAATGGTGCAATAATGTGTCAATATATTTCATTTGAAAAAAAGCTATTCCGTGATCAACACACATAAATTGAATGCCCAAGTAATGATGCAAAGGCCCCAAATATGACATCTCAAATGAGGCATGTGAATCACCCTTAAAATTAGCAATATGCTTCTCATGAGGACCAATGAGCGGCATGTCATCAACATACACAATAATGATCAGAAGCACATCATTTGCATGCTTAACATATAAAGTGCTCTCAGTTGGAGTGTTCTCAAAGCCATATGCAATCAGATAGTGATGTATCTTTTCATACTAAACACGTGGTACTTGCTTCAAACCATATAATGCCTTTTTCAATGTGCACACCTGGTTTTCATGCCCTTTTTGCACAAAGCCACGAGGCTAAGATACATACACTTCTTCATGCACGTCACCATTCAAAAATGTAGTTTTGATGTCCAGCTGATGTACATTCCAGCCATGATGAGTCGCAAGTGCACAAATGCTATGAACATTAATAATTCGGCTAGCAGGAGCAAATGTCTCATCAAAATCAATGCCTCTTTATGAGCATACCCCTTTGGAATAATCCTAGCCTTATACCTATCAACTATTCCATCAGGCTTATGCATAAGCTTGTATACACACTTAGTACCAATGGCTTTCTTGCCAGGAGGTGTCACATCAAGACCAAGTAAACTCATCTATCTTGTCTAGTAAGTTGGTAACCATGTACATGGTTCCTTGTTTATCAATGTAAGAACCATCTTTGAATTTGACCACTGGCTGTTCAAGTCCAAAGGGTTGATTGGGATTTTTGAGTTGGACAATTGATCTCCTCAAACCATCCTCGTAGATGCATGAACCTAATCGGTTGATCCTAATATACTCCAGTTGTGTCTTACAGGGACCTTCTAGTGTCTGTAGATAGCTAGTGCCTGAGTTACGTGTAGGTCTTTCCATGCTAACAGACATTTTTGAATCACTTGTTTCCAAGATTAGCACATAGGGATAACCATTAAGTTGTTGTGCCCATGACCTAACTATGTGATTGACACTAGCTTTAAATGATTTGATGCTTTGTCTATCCCAGCCTAGGTGTCTAGTTGGTCTTAGGTTCATAAGATTTGTCTACTAGTTCCACTTTTCCCAAGTACAATCGTGTTGCAATGTTCTTTTGAATCAATTGTTTATTCTTGTATCGACTTCTTCGGTATAATCTTACCTGAAAAATGTCTTCATTAGGAGTTCTAGAGTTTTTCCGCACTTTGAGATGTGATCAATCCACTTAAGTCCTTTTCCTTTTAGGGTTTATCACAATAATACCTTGGCTATGCTTGAACTTGCAAAATTAGGGTTTTCTTGGACTTGAGTTGTACCTATCGTAGCCCTAATTAATCAATATCGCTACTCGTATTTAGCCTTAGCTAAGAATTGATTGAGGGTGTTAAGAATGATTCCAACCTCAAGTTGCTCTCCCTTGATTACACTTGGATGCCCCGAATACATGTTCCCACACTTGCAACAAACTTGCCACCTTGCTTTGATGCCCTTGAATGGCTCTCAATGGACCTATAAAAGTCCCAAGTTTAGATCAAGCTTAAGCTTCAATTTATTTGACATATAGTTTGATTCAAGTATTTTTGAAGACTCTTTTTCCTCCTTTGTATTGCTCAAAATCCTTTGGAGTCCCCTTGGTTTCTTAGTCCCACCTGAGGGTCAACTTCAAAATACTATATCTATGACTCCACGTATTCGTTTTATCATAGTAGTACTCAAAACGAGCTTTCCAATGAACCCAAGATCACAACAAATGAATTTTGTATGAGAAGGTTATGTTGAGTTAGGCTTCTAGGGGTCAAAACAGGCAAACATGACCTCTTAGAGAACACGATTTTCTGCAAATCACGCAGCCAAAAATTCATGTTTTCTTACAAGTGCAGCAACCAGAGAATTGTGATTCTCTCAAAATCCATAATCTAAAGAATCGCAACTTTCTCAAAATCACCAAGTAGAGAATCGAAAATTTCTCAAATCTTAAGTCCAGGAAATCACAATTTTCTTCAGATCACTAAGTGTAGGAAATTGCGATTTTCTTCAAATCACTAAGTCTAGGAGATTGTGATTTTCTTCAAATCACTAAGTCCAAGAAATCACAATTTTCTTCAAATCACTAAGTCTAGGAAATCATGATTTTCTTCAAATCACTAAGTCCAAGAAACCGGGATTTTATTCAAATCACTAAGTCCAAGAAATTATGATTTTCTCCAAATCACTAAGTCCAAGAAATCATGATTTTCTTAAAATCACTAAGTCCAGGAAATTGCAATTTTCTCCAAATCACTAAGTCGAAGAATTCACAATTTTCTCAAAATCACTAAATCTAGGAAACCGCAAATTTCTTGAAATTCTCAGTGTAGAGAATCGCGATTTTCTCAAATTTCCTAAATCCAGAGAATCACAATTTTCTCAAACTCCAAAATGTAGAGAATCATGATTTTCTCAATTTTCCCAGGTCCAGAGAATCGCGAATTTCTCAAAATGCACAATTCCGGAGAATCGCAAATTTCGTGAATCCAAATGCCAGAGAATCACAATTTTCTCCAATTCCAAAATCCAGAGAATCACAAATTTCTCAATTTTTGCAAGTCCAAAGAATCGCAATTTTCCTGAAAATGCACAATTCTAGAGAATCGCAATTGTTCTCAAAAAAATTTAGGTGGGAAAAAATTTTGAATTTTCCAAAGAATCACGCGATTTTCTGAGAAAGTCGCGATTTTCTGAGTTTTTAGGCAAGAATTTCAATTTTTTGTGCGGAGTCCCAAATGTGCAAAAAAGCATGAAAAACACAAGCACATGCACTCCCAAGCACTTCCTAGCTCTTTCTTGCACTCCCACACATGAGAAATGATGTGAAAATGGTGAAAATGCATCAACAAACGAAAAAATTCTATGAAGATGAAGATGGATCAAGATGGTGGTGATGACGATGATGAAGATGGAGAAGAAAAATCAGAAAATGAACAAAAAATGGCTATTTTTTACCTTCCAACATCGCAAATCTACAACCTTATTGTCACAACACGTCCTCGAGCAACGCTCCCCGACAATGGTGCCAAAATTTGGTGTAGCTCAAGCGTGAGTACCACCTCCTTTACTTGTCAATCTACGGAGATGTGAGCACTGATATGAAGACTATGAGCTGTGAAGGCACAAATGTGTGAGTGAGAAGCACACTAGCATGCACACACATACACACAAACCCACATGCATACAAGGCAAGATCAAGAGAGGAACAATGGAAAGCTTTCTATTGCAAAGGAAATCTCTTACAAAAGCTCAAATCTCTCACAAACTACTAAAAAGCTAACCTCAAAAATGAGCTCTCTAGCTCTTTTTCTAGTTTTTTGACTAGTTTTGGCCCTATCTAGACCTAGTGTCCAGCCTAGTTAAAAATTAGGTTCCAGGTCTTATTTGAGGACTCAAACAGACTCTAAAAATTACAAAAATTGGTAGGTAGCTACTTCTAGTACTCTTCAAGCTCAAGGGCTGCTCGGCTTGAAAAAAATGGAGTTGCAAAAATGAGAAATGCTATTTACAATGGTTTTTAGTGATAAAAATCACTATTTTTATAGGGATTTCTTCTAAAAATTGGACATACACTTCTTGGAGCTTCGTACATGCTCCTTCTTCTTATGTGTCGACTTCTTTGAAGCATTCCATGTGTTGAGGTGGAAGAATTCCATGATGTTGTAGTTATTGTTGACTCCAAAAGACCAAAATTCTTCATGGGGGGCTAGAAGGGGAGGGAGTTTAGGAATATTAGTGGGTGTCATCCAAGGTTGGGCGGGAGAAATACCAGGGGACCAACCATGACTCTGAGGTGGAGGGGTTATAGGGGGTGAATAGTTTGGAGAGGAAGGGGTGAAAGCGTTAGGGGACAATGGAGGAGGATAAGGAGTGGTAGTAGTGGCATCTACAACATTCTATGGCAGAGGTGAGGGCGATGGAGTGGGCAATGTTGGGTCCATTATTGGATGATCTGGGGGGGAAATAGGAGTCGTCGTCAGAAGGGGGATGCGGGGGGTTCTTGTGTAGATCTCGAAGGTGAATGAAAAGAATCCTTGGAGGAGGATGGGATGATCAACTTGGTGGGAGTTTGATGGGTTTCAACAATGGGATGGCCAGATGTAGAAGGTTGAGCCGTTAGATTCTTTGTAGTGTGACTCACATCATACGAACTAGAACTCCACACTTGACAGGGGCAGAAGATCAGGCCAATGCTTTCATCATCTTCTACAATTAGTGTGGCAAGAGGGGCAAAAATTTGTGAGGTCAGCAAAAAATGAACTTGAGTAGGAAATTCATCGGGGTAGAGAACAGATAGGAGGTAGGAAAGACCAGTACACATATAGTGCCACATTTTTCCTGCTTAACAATGTGTTGGAATCCCTGATGAATGTAGTTAAAAAGGAACATGACCCAATTGACCAGTTGTTGGGCCAATGGGGTGATCATGGAATAGAATTTCTTAGAGATGTCAAAAGCATGATGTTGTAGGTTCCTTGCCATGACCATGAACTAGAGGATTGATTACTTACTCCAATTTAGGGTAGTAGCTAATGGAAAACTCATCTGAGCTATGCGGAGGAAACAACTACTCCATAGTAGCGGGGGAGAGTGGATCTACATGATTAATGCCATCGACCTCACTTATGGTGGTGTGAATCTCAACACCATTTAGTGGGTCGGTCCACACAGCTGTTGAGGAGGTCTCAATAGAGATGGACTGTATGATGTTTGCTACTACAGGCTGCACAAAAGTACCAGCCCACTGAAGGAGCACAAAGGTATTGAGGGGATGAGGGTTACGATACTGTAGAGTTTGCTAAAAAAAAAAAAACTAAAGATAAGGGATCTATAGGGGGTGAGAGCTTCCATGGGGAAAATGTGTGAAGACAAGCCAATACTAGTAGCACTATGCACACAAGAACACACAAAAACAAATGGTGATGAAATCTAGCACTTTGGTATATAAGCACAAAGGATGAATGATGGTGTTATAGGGGCAATGACAAAATGAATGAGGTATGTGATGCGAGAAATGGTGCAGTCATCTTCATGCAAAACTATGCAATCATGGGTGATGGGTTAATGATTTGCACACGTGGTAGGTGACCAAAGAGGGGATAACTTTGACCCATGGATTGGATTTTTAATCGACACTCGAGCAAGTGTTTCCAATTAGAAAGTTTCTAGAGAGCCATAATTTGGTAAGGAACAAACCACCAAATTTTGAATTTACAAGCAGCCCGATTTGATTTTGTGTTATAGAAGAGAACCACTTGGACTTCTTGAAAGGCTGGAGTTTTGAGGAAGCGATCATGGGTGTGGGCTTATCAAATATGCAGTTCATGCATCAGTAAGAAGAGTTCAAAATGATGCTCATCCAAGGCATGAAGTTCATCAAGTCGAGAATACAAGGAATCTTTAGGAAGAAGTTTTTGTTCAATAATCACACATGGAGTGGGGACAAAGTTCCCATAGGAGAAATATCCTCAAGAACATAAGCCAGTTTGAAGGGAGTGTAGCCGGTGGTAAACTTATAAGTACTACAATAAGACCACAAGGCAATTGACACTAATTGCTACCAACACTCAAGACAATTTGCAATCAGCTTCTTCAACATAGTTAGCAATGTTTTATCAATGATCTATACCAATCCATTAGCACGAGGCTAACATTGTGTACTAAATTTATGAATGATTTGAAATGACTGAGTGAGGGCCATAATTAGATCATTAATAAAATGTGTGCCATGATAAAAGGCAATCTCCAAGGGCACAAAATGCAAAGAAACATCCCGTGTCAAACATCAGAAACCACAAAATCAATAGCTAATTTAACATCTCGAGCTTCAGCCAATGAGTCGTATAGTTTATACAAGTGAGTATATATTGATTGTTACTAAGGATAATAGTTGGAGTGATTGGTCCAATATAGTTGAGTCCTCACTTTTGAAAAGCTTCCAAAGGTTGAATGGGTTGGAGAGGGAAATGAGAACGTGGAAAAGGTTGACCAGTTCTCTACCAAGGATCATGAGCCTAGATATAATGATGGGTTTCCCTTTACATAGTTGGCCACCATAGTCCACTCTGCAACAACTTCTTGTATGTTAACATGGTTGAAAAATGATCATCAATTGGGTTTGAATAGGTCAGTGCTAAAACAAAAGGCACCTCATGTGTTGGGAGACATTGGAGCCAAGCTCTTGAGCGGTCAAAATAATAGATTTGATCAACAATAATATGGAATCTGTGACTATAGAGTGCCAAGTTCTTGCAAGCAATAGTGGGAAGAGAATCTGGGGGACAATTGATAGTTAAGAAAGTAAATAATGTATCATAGTAGGAATCTCCTAAATCCGAATGAACCATGGAAATGTTGGGATGAGAACTGTATATTGCAAGAGAGGAATCATCTACTCTGATAAGATCTTCACTGGAATCTAGTTGGGAAAGAAAGTCTACCACTACATGAGAGGATCCAAGCCAATTGATAATGTCATATTCAAGTTCTTCGAGTAGAAGAACCTGACGAGCTAAGCGACCATGAATATTTTGTTGGTGCACCAAATAGGTCAAAGGCAGAATGATCCACATGGAATGTAAATTTTTGGCCTAAGAGATAGTGCCAAAATTTCTTAATAGAATAAATAAGCCCTAAACACTTGTATTTGGTGATTGAGTAGTTGCGCTCAGCAGGTGTCAGCCGCCGACTAGCATAATACACAAGATGATACCGATTATCCTTCAACTCCATCAAATGATACCAATAGTGATATTTGATGCATCTAATAAAACATGAAAGGGAAATTGCAGTGCGATGCTTGGAGGATGGGGACATGAGTTAATAACTACTTTAATATGAGGAAGTTGGTTTGACATTCTTTAGTCTAATTAAACTTCTCAGGGGCTACCATGGTTAAACAAGTTAGAGGAATGGTGAGATGTATGAGCTAGCAAAGATGACCACCATGCTACCAGATTTAGCCAAGAAAGCATAGAACCTCTTTCATGGATTTGGGAGGTGGAATAGCGAGGACTACCTGAACTTTATCGAGGTGGACCTATATACCTTAGTAGGATCACTTTAGGTTGCAAAGTTTTAAATGCTAAAAATGGTCCACATTAGCACTGGATACCAAAAAGTAATCAAGGAACACTCTCATGAAACTAATCAGGTAAGGAGTGAAAATATCTTGCATGCATCTTTGGAAGGTACTAGGGGCATTTCTCATATCAAACCACATAACCATACATGCATAAACTCCCGAATTTGTGATGAAAGCCGTCTTAAGTACATCCTCTTCGACCATGCGTACTTGGTTATACCCATTGTACCCATCAAGGAAAGAGTATATTTCACGACTTGCAACTTCATCAAGCATGTTGTCTAAAAACAATAATGGAAAGGGGTCTCGCATAGTGGTAACATTTAATTTTTGGTAATTGATATAGATTCCCAATTGCTTATTTTCATTTGGCGCAATCACAATAGGTGATATCCACTTTGCATGTTCAATAGGAACAATAAATCCTACTTTTAGTAGTTGATCAATTTCCTCCTTAACTCATTTGGAATAATTAGGGTTCATTTGGTAACTTTGTTGCTTTGCTCGATAAGCATCTAATTTAAGTACAACCTGGTGTTGATAGATGCGAGGATCTAAGCCCTTCATATCCTTATAATCCCAAGAAAAGACATCGATATACTCATTCAGTTGGGTCGATAGGTAGCATTAATTCTTAAAGGCAGGGGAGTATTGACATCGACAAGATGACAGGTGATCAATTGGTCTTTCAGTACATACTATTCGTGGCCTAGATGATCCTCGATGACTTTAAAAAATTTTGGGTGGAGATCACTACATCCTTTAGACAATCTACTTCTTCATCAGCACTTGGGTGGACAACATAAGATGCCATAGACCATTTATCTAGCACATGTTGTAAATCAACTATGCCCAATGATAGTAAGTCTTGATTGGCCATAAGAAAGGCCATTTCTTCATCATCTGATAGATCATCCAACATGTGGATAGACTCTACCACATAAAGGAGAGCATAAATCTTGTAGGGTGTGAATTCATCAAGAGGGATAGTGTATTTACAGTGATTTCACTTAAAGATTAATTCATGGTAGGAATAATCTTGCAGAACTTTGGATTGTTTTAACCATGTTCTTCCAAATAGTAAATTATAATCAATACTTGATTTAGGTAGATTGAGGACAACAAAGGTCATGTGGAATACAACTCCTTGCAGTGACCACCATCAATTAAAACCTTAGATATTCCATGTTTTTAATACCATATAATATTTAAAGAAACCACATGATCCACCATTGTGTCTAGTTCTGGGTGAATCATTGTTGTAGTTGGTGTTAGAACGTATTACATACTATTGAAACTTCTATCGAATACCTGGAACTAATGTTACTAGTTATCTCAATGCCAAGGTGATAGGTGCTTGGGTTAGAATATCCCATGTCATAGTATTAGTGGATTCTTTTGGTGGTATCTCTTTTCTAGGTGTTGGTGTTGGTATAATTTTCAATTGCACATTAGGTGCAAGATCATTAATGGGTTTTTGTGAAGGAAAGACTAGGGATTTTGCCTTGGCCCATTTTGCTACTTTTTCTACCATCCACTTCTTTTGCTACCATTCATTATTGTTCCTTGAACCTTGGGTCAAATGCTTCCATAGCTAGTTGCAGTACTCTTTCATATTGTGTTTGTACAGTGGTGGCCAATGCTTTTATTGACATAATAATGACCATATTTATCATCAAATTTTGTATATCCTTCTTTTATTTATCTCTTTCTTAGGCATCCTTGCAGTGTCTTCAAACATGTCCTAATTCATCGCAAAAATGACAACACATCTACATCTCTTTGTTACTAGAGTTTGGGACTCCTTGATTCCATCATGGCAAATTGTAAGTTCCTCACTTTTGTGCCCAAAAAGGGGAATATGTTGGATACAAGGTTTTACACAAATGAGGCAAGATGTAATTTGCAGACATTTCACCCAGTTCCTATACAACTGCATACAATGCCCACCAATTTTGTGTGTTTGCATTATATGGAGAAGTAGTTGTGGAATGAGTGATAC
Organism: Ceratopteris richardii; assembly: GCA_020310875.1. NCBI lineage: Eukaryota > Viridiplantae > Streptophyta > Polypodiopsida > Polypodiales > Pteridaceae > Ceratopteris > Ceratopteris richardii. The sequence continues at coordinate 30,499,259 of CM035432.1, read as the reverse complement.
TTTCACAAATGTCACTTTAGATTTGGTTCAAGGCACAATTGGCAGCAATATGGCCCAAGTTCTTGCATTTAACCTAGAAGACTTGCTTCAATGGCTCTTTCGATTTGTTCTTTCCACTTTATATCCAGTCTGAATCTTCAGCAAAGCCTCAAATTTACTATTCTAATTGCAATGCCATTTCTATAAAAACATCCAATGGCATTCCTCCCATACATCTGATGATCATGATTTGACATAGCTAGGGACTCAATCCATTTATAAACCATTGAGTAATCACGTCTATTAGCAAAGTTGCATTTGCTATTCGTAATTGTCATAAACGTGTCCTAAAAATGGTTGCATATTCTTGTACTCCTCGGTTCCGCTTTTGCTTGTTGTTATATATGAAATAAAAAATATGTGTTGTGATTTCCTTTAACCAAAATCTCTATAAAAAGACATCTTGTACTGCATCATATTGTTGGAAATGATCCAAATCAAATTCGATCAACCATCTTGCAACTTCATTAACTAGGGTTGACTGAAATACTTGGGCTTTATATGCATTGTCATCTGGGTTATCCAATACACTGTAATTAATTTTGAAGGCATGAACATGTGCATTTGGGTCATCATTGGGAAATATTCCATATTTGGCATAGGTCATTCCTTTCGGATACTGCCTTCTCTGACATAATCTTGTGTCTTCCATAGGTCTAGGGATAAATTCTTCTATGATGTCTACTACTTCTTTAGAGTTTGAACTTGTGGATGATAATTATCCTACAAATTGTGCTCCTTTCCCGAAAAGTTATGAATTCAACCGTTGAAGGGGTTTTGGTTTGCTAGATAGAAGTATTTTCCTAATGCTCCAAAATCTTGGAAAAGATGTAGCAATTCACCTTTCGATTGGTGTCCTCCACCCTTCACGTGTACTAAATGGCTTTGGAAGAGGATCACTAAAAACTAGAAAATGCCTCCGTTTTTATGTTTTTTTTTCTTGGTTCCTTGTGAGTAGATACAACTTTCTTGTTTAGTATTATTGCACCTTTGGTCCTCCCATATGGTGCACCTAATGCATTATTCACTCATATCGGCTGCTTGTAACTCTTATACTTTGGGTATGTGTCACTAGTTCTCGTTATAAGCATGTAGTTAGCCAAGGACCACTCACCAAAGGAATCGCCAATGTTAACCTTTTCTCTCCATTTTTGGTTAAGGATAGGAGTAGGTCAAATATGGGTTCTTGGGTGGGATGACCTAAATTACTATAAGTGTCTTAGTTTCTCCGCTCTCTCCTCTTAGATTATGGTAAAGTATTCATAGCACCGAATTACACAGTATCAAGTAATCTGCTTTACTTGACTGTACAATGTAGGAATAACACTATAGTAAAGTAGAAAATGTTCTATATCACTTGCAATCAATCTATAGAATCAAATATTCTTTAATGGACAAGCATTATAGAGTTTCCTCACTGTCCCAATAATTCTATTACTCTCTATCACACTTTTAATTACACACGCTTTCTCAAAAATTAGCAGATACTTAAACACCAAAATACATCTTACTATATTTAATATACAGTGACAATTAGATAACCAGACAGATAGATAGAATACTATGAATATCATAGAACAATGTGCCTAAAGCACCATTGACTAGACACTCGAGCACAACCCGGTTGTCTCTCTCACAACATGCCCAAAACACCTTTTCATTATTAGGAAAAAAGTTACATAGTATAGTCCTACCTTTTTGGTTAGGACTCTTCATGAAAAATACATTATCATGCCGAAACATACTGACACCGAAATAATAATAATAATAGACTTGGTGATCTAATAGACTCCAAACATTAAGATCATTGAATCTAGATGAATATACAAAGAGAAGAATGATGATGGAACCACTAATAGGTACAAAGTTAGGTATGCTCCGACTCAAGGTATTGAATATGGGGAGATTTTTTCTCCTATGGCAAAGATGCAACAATCAAAGTGATTATGAACATTGTAGCTGCGAATAATTCAATATGTATGAGATGGATGTGAAGAATGCACTTCTAAATAAATGGATATGTAAAGAGGTATATATAGCTCAGCCTCATGGGTTTAAAGATAGACACTTCCCTGAACATGAATGCAAGTTAAGGTCTTATATGGGCTAAAAAAGGCTCCAAGAGCTTGGAATCATAGACTTCTCACCTATTCGTAGGATACAGGTTTATATGTTGGCAAATTAGATCCTTCATTCTTCATCAAGATGATACATGGAGAAGTCATATACCTTTGTGTATATATAGATGATATGATACTCATAGGTAATAATGTTGAAGGTATGAGGAGGATTAAGCTAGAGATGAAGGAAGAATTTAAGATGAATGATCTAGGGAAACTCACATACTTTTTTGGATTAGAAGTAGTGTATACATAGAAGGGTATTTATCTCACTCAAAAGAAATATTAAGGACATACTAACCAAGTTTAAAATGGAGATTGATTAGGTTGCAAGTACACCAATGGAGGTAAAATCAAATCTAAGTGCTCATGAATGTGAGATAATTGAAGATGTAACAAACTATCAAAGCTTGGTGGGTAGTTTGAGCTATGAAACACTCACTAGAGTAAATATTTACTATAGTATAAGTGTTCTGAGCCAATTCATGCATACTTCTAGGAAGCCACACATGGAAGCAGCTAAGAGAATACTCAATTATCTAAAGGGAACCATAAATGAAGGTTTATTTTATCCATATGCCTATGATGTAGATATAAAACTTTCTTGTGATGTAGATTGGGCAGATCAAAGGTTGACAAGACGAGTACTTTAGGTTATCTTACATTTGCAGGAACAAAGCTTATATCATGATCATACAAGAAGCTGAATATAGAGGTTTGGCAAAACCAACTCAAGAAGTCATGTGTATTAAGAGGTTATACGCAGATTTTGGTGTGAAATACTCTACTCCTCATATCTTTGGGGATAACATAAGTTCCTTACACCTTGCATCAAATCCAATTTATCATGATAGTAGCAAACACATTGAGGTCCATTATCATTATGTTAGGGAGAAAATCATAATCAAGGAAGTTGAACTCTCATATGTATCTACTTAACAACAATGTGCAGATATTATGACCAAAGCATTGGATGGAGTGAAGCTAAGCAAATTCAAAGCTATGATTGGACTTCACAAGATACCAATGAATTCAAGACTCAAGGATCTTAGGCTTGAAGGGAGTTGTTGGTGCATGAAGCAAACCTAAGTGCTTTTCCCATGCATTAGGAATTTACATGAAATTTGAGCACAAGCTTATGCATATGTTTGTATACATTGAATGAGTTCCAACCAACAATCATGAGAAAAAAAGTGTATTTGTACAATAGCCATTTAGTCATGGGAAAAAAGTTGATCATCACACTCATTTGAATGATCCATGTATTTGCCTCAAAGCTTATATGTTAGGGCTTCAGTCACTAATTAAGCATAAAGACATGAAGACATAAGTGGAAAGAAGATGAAAATGTTTGTGTGAAGCAATCAAAGTGATTTCATAACTATATGAATGATAGTTAGAAGTGATGAGTTTTCTGGTGCAAATTTCCTTGAAATTCTAAGAGAGATCTCAAAGTATGGTGTAAAGTTTTTGATGACTGACAGTTCATTTGAAAGCTATCATCCTTAACTACAATCGATCAAAAGATCTTTGAAAAATGGGATGTTTGTGTAGACGAATAAGCTTAACAGTGAAGGCATGTCAAATCGATGAAGGTTATTTTCAGATTTCACACATAGTGTATTTCTTGAAGACATTTCAAGTTATTTACAAGTAATTACTTGAAAGTATTGCTTGGAATTTGTTTCTTACTATATGTAAGAGATTATATTAATCATTGAGCACAAGAATATCTGAGATTCAAGACAAATCAAAGAAGAAAGAGCCAGAAGAAAAGGTGCAATTACAGGAAGAGTAAATGTTCACAATTACTATGAAAAGTGTTAAAGATTTTGAATTATGAAGATTTTCTGAGGTAATGATGATTATAGAGGACTTCTAATATCATATTAGCTTGGTTCATGTGGTGTTTCTATTATACTTTATGGGATATTTGGAATGAAGGTGTAATGCCTTGAGGATTTTAATGTGTTTTGTGTTTTGATTTAGCAGGTGAAGATCCATGAGGGTGTGAACGCGCATGGACTTGGAGATATTTAGAAGAATATTTTTAGAAGAATATTTTTAGAAGATGGTTATTTTTAGTTATTTTTGTAAAAAAATAATGGGTCGCTTTAGAAAGCGACGTTTTTGTAAAAATAGAAAATTACAAACTTGTAAATAAAGCAAAAACACGCTTTTCGAAGCGCGGCCCTCATGTATCTTCTATTCAGGACGTAATAGGAATTCACTATAAATACGCATGCTCTGGTAGAGTGTCCATCAAAGCATGTGGGGGGAGATTGTACCCAATTTGGTGTCGTCTCTTATCTCTTTCTGTCTTTGAGTATTTTTTTCTCTACGTTCGTACGTCTATTATTCTCTGTGTTTGTGCGTCTGTGGTACCTAGGGCAACAGTGGTATCAGAGCCAAGACGTTCGCGGAGGTGGTTGCAACGTTTGATTGCAATTTGCAGCATTCGGGTCTGTTCGCGATTCGGCGTTCATCTCAGCTGTCTGATCTAGTTGCGGCGTTTGATTGCGATTTGTGGCATCCAGTCCGTTCGCGAATCGGCATCCATCTCAACCGTCTGGTCCAGGTTTTTCGTTCATTAAGTTTTTGTTTTTGAAGTTTTTTTTTTTTTTGGTTTTAGTTCGCCGGTCAAGTTTTTCGAATTTCACACTGTCACACTCTGTACCCTCTGTACCCCCTGTGCTCTCTGTACCCTCTGTACCCCCTGTGCTCACTGTGCTCTCTGTACCCCCTGTGCTCACTGTGCTCTCTGTACCCCCTGTGCTCCCCTGTGCTCCTTTTCGGTTACTCCAAGGCATCGACTAAGGCATAGAACTATGGCATAACTTTGGCATCTTTGGCTTCTCTGGCACTCATGGTTCTCTTGGTTCTCTTGGTTCCGTTGGCAGCCGTTGGCTACGCGCGAACCAATTCTAACATATGAGTGGCAATAAGGGCTTAGTTATTTCCCTAGTTAGCCTAGTTAACCCACATAGTTCCTTATTTAGTATGTAGGGGATTTGAACCCACAACCTCATACTACCAAGAAATAAGTTTTATCCACTAGGCTATTTCCTCTTTTTGATACTCTATTCCTTTTAATAAATATTTAACATAACTTTTATCTCTCTCTCCTTTTATTTATTTATTTATTTATTTATTTATTTTTATTTTATTTTTCTTTTATTTATTTATCACAATACTTCTATTTATTTATTAATAATACTATTATGATTATTATTATTATTATTATTATTATTATTATTATTATTATTAGTTATTTAAATGTTATTGTTAAACGTCTTTTCCTATGTTTAGACCTAGGTTTTGCATCTTTCCATACGGCCATGTACACTACTCAAAATATCGATGATTTTAGTTCCTCACCCCTCCTTGGGATATCAATTGAGCAACAAGTCGAACTTTTACGACATGAACTTCAACATGCCCAAAATGAAATAAAAGAACGTGATGTTGCACTCCAACAACTACAAAGCGATGACAATAACCTAGTCCGGGTAGTGAAGGCCATTATTACGGCCCAAGAGCAAGGAACACCATCCAAGATTGGTGCCAAAAATTTCCAATTTTCACGATTTGACGGACGAAAAGATGGCCAATTTGTTCTCTCATGGTTATCCCAGTTTGATGATTTCTACTCTGATGAATCTTATTCTGAACAGGAAAAAGTGAAATTTGTAACCAACTACTTAGTGGGAAAGGCTCAGTTATGGTGGAATGTTTTGCGCCATAGCACAGATCGCCCCACCACATGGCAAGCCTTTCAAGACAAGCTCAAGGAGTCCTTCCTTCCTCCTCAGTTTCACTTACATGCCCGTTGCTCTTGGACGACTTTTGGATGGAAAGATGGAGATACTGTTTCTACCTATACTGAACGTTTTTGGCAACGTTTATTACTTATACGTTCACTTGAAATGATTCCTGAAGATACTTTACAGCGGAAATATGAAGATGGTTTGGAGATGGGAATCCAAGCTAAGCTCAACACCTTACGTCCGACGACGCTCTATGAAGTTATTTCTTTTGCACATGATGCTGAGAAAGAATTTCAATCTATCACTAAGTCCATTCGCTTACAACAAACACGTCAACGACCACAACTAATCAAACCTACTTTTCCCCTCAAGCGTTCCTTTTCTACTTTTTCTTCTCCTCCTTTTCAACGTCCACCTACTTTTCAACGACCACCTATTTTTCAACGACCTCCTCAATCCACTTTTTCCCCAATCCCCAAGACAAACCCCTTACACCCTACCAAACCTCCAACCTTTCAAACTACGACGATGGATGCCCAACAAAAGAGGTCCCGTATCATTTGTTGGAATTGTGGTAAGATTGGTCATACCAAAGCTAGATGTAGGTTCCCAACTAACCACATGCAACCTGGCGGAGCTAAAGTACATAACATGGAGGTGGTTCCTGAAGATATTCAATTTGAAGACATTCAACCTGATTGGACTGAAGACGCATTGGAGCAGGATCTAAGTACCTTGGGTAACACAATTTCTATTCATTCTTTACTTTGCATGCAAGGTACTATTAATGGTAAAGTTGTTAATATTTTACATGATGATGGTAGTTCACATGACTTTATTTCTCACATATTAGTCAAAGATCTCTAATTAACCCCACTTCCTTCTATGTACAAAGTTAAGGCTGCATTTCAAGGAAACAGATATAATGTTACAAGTGAAGTGCATAATGTTCAAATTTGTATAGGCTCATACATGGATAAACACACATTCTTAATTGCTCCTTTGCAGTCCTATGATGTTATACTTGGTATGCCTTTTCGTCACCATTATAATCCATGCATTGATTATCATACACACACCATGCGTTTTAAGTTTAATACATGATTTCCAACCATTCCCATTAATTAGTCATACACAAGTAAAACATGCATTCCGAAAAGGCTACAATTCATGTATTGTTTTTGTCAATAACATAGTCGATTATATACATACACTTCCTAATACCCATAAATCATTTATGGATTCTTATAAGGATTGTTTTATGGCTGATTTTCCTTCTAAACTACCACCTTCGAGAGGATCCCTTGATCATAGTATAGATTTAATTCCTGGTAGTTCTCCTCCCCATAAAGCACCTTATAGGCATGGACCTTTGCATCAACAAGAAATAACCAATCAAGTTAAGGATTTACTTCACAAAGGACTTATCAGGCCTAGTTCTTCTCCCTTTGGAGCACCTGTTCTTTTAGTAGAGAAGAAGAACAAGACTTATAGGATGTGCATTGATTATAGAGCACTCAATAAGATCACAATAAAAAATAGATATCCTATTCCTAGGATAGATGATTTATTAGATAAACTTCGTGGAGCACGTGTCTTTAGTAAAATTGATCTTAAATCTAGGTATCATCAAATAAGAATGTCACCAAATGATATTTTTAAGACTGCCTTTCGAACTCAGACCGGTCACTTTGAATTCATGGTAATGCCTTTTGGACTTACCAATGCACCTGCTACATTTGCACGCATGATGAATAATATTTTTCTTGAATACCAAGCTTTTGTTCTTGTTTTCTTCGATGACATACTTGTCTATAGTAAGAATGATGATGACCATGAAGAGCATTTGTTACACACCAACCAACTTTATGCAAATCCTGAAAAGAGTTACTTTTTCCAAAGAGAATTAGAGTACTTAGGCCATATTGTTTCAAGTCAAGGAGTTCATGTAGATCCAAAGAAGATTAAAGTAATTAAAGAATGGCCTATACCACAATCGGTGAATGATGTTCGCTCTTTTCTTGGATTAGCTAGTTTTTATAGAAAGTTTGTAAAAGGTTTTTCTTATTTAGCCCTCCCACTCACTTTATTATTAAAGAAAAAGTTAAAATTTGCATGGGGATTGCCACAACAACAATCTTTTGAAAAACTTAAACAATCACTTTCTCATGCACCTGTTTTGCAATTACCTGATTTTACACAACCTTTCCATGTAGTTACAGATGCTAGTGGCTCAGGTATAGGTGCTGTATTGATGCAAAATGATCATCCCATTGCATTTGAAAGTAGGAAGCTTAAACCTTCTGAAAAGAACTACAGTACATATGATAAAGAACTTTTGGCAGTTGTACATGCTTTAAAAATTTGGAAACATTATCTCATGGGTACAGAAGTCATAATCAAAACCGACCAACAAGCTATTAAACATTTACTCAATCAACCATTGATTTCAGATCGACATATCAAATGGGCTTCATACATACAAAATTTTCAGCCTATGATTCAATATCAACCTGGCAAAGCTAATGTTGTAGCTGATGCCCTGAGTCGTTTTCCATCCTCACAAACAAATATTGTTTTTATTAATAACATTTCTATGGTTCATATTCATTCATTTCATGACATGATTCCTACATATGCATCTGATTTATATTTCTCACAAACATGGAATGCTTTCAATAATTCTACTACATTTAGTGAAGACCATTACATATTTCATAATGGATTCTTGTATTTTGATCATAAGCTATGTATTACACAAGATTTTAAAGAATTTGTTATGAAAGAGATGCATGAACCACCATATATGGGTCATAGGGGCATACAAAGTACTGTTTCTACATGCAAAGAATTCTTCTTTTGGCCAAACATGGAAAAGGATATTACACAATATGTTTCCCAATGCATTGTTTGTCAACGTGTCAAAAGACATCATGGTAAAGCATTTGGATTATTAATGCCACTTCCCATACCTAATGGGCCATGGGAACAAATTTCTATGGATTTTATTACTGGTCTTCCGACAACTTCATCACATCATGATATGATTTGGACAATTGTTGATAGGTTTAGTAAACAAGCATATTTCATTCCTTGTATGAAAACTCTTTCTGCACCTCAAGCTGCCAAATTATTTATTAAATGTATTTTTCCACATCATGATTTTCCAAAAGTAATTTTATCCGATCGTGATGTTCGTTTTTGTAATCACTTTTGGGTTGCATTATTTAAAAATTTAGGCTCTAAAATAGATTTTACTTCTGCATTTCATCCTGAAAGTAATGGGCAAAGTGAAGCTACGAATAGTACTATTTTGGATCTATTACGTTGTTATTCTTTAGATAATCCAACTAATTGGGATGAGAAACTTTCTTTACTCCAATTTGCATATAATAACACAACACATACCACTACTGGATGTGCACCAAATGAAATTGTGTATGGTAAAAAGCTTCCTACTCCCATGTCTATCATTCAAACTGACATACCTATGGCTGATTCTTTTGCACAAGATCATATTTCTATACTTCATGAGGTTCATGAGCATATTAAAAAGAGTCAGGAACGTTATACCCGTAATATTAATAAGAAACGAGCAGCTAAACAATTTAATGAAAATGATTATGTTTGGTTACGCATAATTAAACGACGTTTGAAAAATATTCTACAACATCGTAAGGTAAAACTTGCACCACGTTATTATGGAGCTTTCCGTATTATTCAAAAAATTAATGAGAATGCTTTTAGATTAGATATACCTTCTCATTGGAATATTCATAATTCTTTTCATATCAGTTTATTGAAACCATTTAAAGGAATTTTACCACTCATTCCTATTTTGGATGATCCTCCATTGTTAGAAGAGGATGCTGAAGTTTTAATTCTAGAAAAAATACTTGATCATGATGTTACTACTACACGCACAGGTAATCAATACCATAGATATTTGATTAAATATAAAAATCATTCATTCAAAGAATCACAATGGATTCACAAAACATCACTAATTCCACATTATCATCATTTGATTTCTGCTTATCATTCACAATCACATTAAATTCCAGTTTTCCAGTTCCATGCATGTTTTTTTAATTTACATGGCACATGCCTATGATTGTTCAGTGATGCGACATGTGATTGGCCATCCATGTCTATTTTATTTTTTTATCAACTGAGGTCAGTTGCTCGTCAACTGGGCGGCATGTTATACTTTATGGGATATTTGGAATGAAGGTGTAATGCCTTGAGGATTTTAATGTGTTTTGTGTTTTGATTTAGTAGGTGAAGATCCATGAGGGTGTGAACGCGCATGGACTTGGAGATATTTAGAAGAATATTTTTAGAAGATGGTTATTTTTAGTTATTTTTATAAAAAAATAATGGATCGCTTTAGAAAGCGACATTTTTGTAAAAATAGAAAATTACGAGCTTGTAAATAAAGCAAAAACACGCTTTTCGGAGCGCGGCCCTCATGTATCTTCTATTCAGGACGTAATAGGAATTTACTATAAATACGCATGCTCTGGTAGCGTGTCCATCAGAGCATGTGGGGGGAGATTGTACCCAATTTGGTGTCGTCTCTTATCTCTTTCTGTCTTTGAGTATTTTTTTCTCTGCGTTCGTACGTCTGTTATTCTCTGCGTTCGTGCGTCTGTGGTACCTGGGGCAACAGTTTCATACATCAAAAAGTGGTATCATATCAGGAAGTTCCTAAAGAGTAGAAGAAGGTGTAGGCAACATTCAAAAATAAGAAAAGTCAAAGCATTAGTGATTATGTCACTAAGAAGAAAAACTTGGCAGATAGTCTTGGATCTATAGATGAAGACATTGAAGATCATTGGTTGATTTCACAATTTCTTGCAGGGTTGAGAGGAGATGGAATGTGGAAACCTTTTGTATTATCAATTAAACTCTCATTAAATCATTTTGTACTATATCTAAACCAATTACTTGGATTGATGCTCACATTTGAGCAAGACTTGAAGTCAGATGGAGATAAAGCACAAAGATATACTACGTATGCAAAGAATAAGAAGAAAGGAGATAAAGTAAAAGCAAAGGATGAAGAAGAATCAACTTCTCAGGCTAATTATGTAAAAGGAAGAGGTAATGTTAGAGGCAAATGTAGAGGAAATGGAAGAGGAAGAGGTAATCAGAATAATAACGAAAAGACATGTTGGATTTGTGGCTTGAGCAATCATTTGGCTTATGATTGTTGGCACAATCAATCAAAGAGGTGGCTATGGTAGAGGTGGAGGACGAAATTGTGGACAGAACCAATCTTACAATACCACCTACTATAATTACGCAAATGACATGTAGAATGAGAACCATACAACATTGATGATGAACTCAATAAGTACATAAGAAAAAGAAGATATCAAGGTATTCTATATTGATTCTGGTTGTTCTAATCATTTTCCAGGAAATATAGAATTAATGTCAGAATTAGAAGAAGGCAATTATAGTCTTACAGTTCAAACAGGTGATAACACAAGACACAATGTGCATTCAGTTGGAAAAGTGAAATGCAAGAGTGGAGCAAATTTGCTAACCAATGTTTTGTATGTTCCCACAATACCAAAGAACCTGATTGGTGTGGGACAAATAGTTGAAAAAGCTTTTCAAGTCAGATTTACAAATGGATTATTTGCGGAAGATCCAAAGAATGAATATAATCAAATTGTTTATGGTAAGAAGGAAGGTATACTTTTTACTCTTAAAGTGCAAGGGAATATTGGTCAAGCTTTGCTCACACATGGTGATGAAGTGATTACATAACTAGATCTTTGGCATAAGAGGTTAGGACATTTCAATGAAAGAGGAATCAAAGCTATGGTGGCAAATCAATATGTACTAGGGTTACAAAATGTGGAGAATCAACATATGGTCTACAAATGTGAAGCATGCCAAATGGGAAATGAACATAGATTATCATTTGAGAAGAAAGGATTCAAGCATAATGGACTAGAAGAGCTCATCCATATAGATGTATGGGGACCAACAAAAGAAGGATCAATCAATGGCTCTAGGTATTATGTTCTTTTTATTGATGATGCTACAAGATGGATAACTCTTTATGTTTTACTGAATGATAAGAAGTATTTCGAGCCTTCAAGAATTTTCAAGCATATGCAGAAAGAATAGCATGTCAAAAGCTAAAGAGACTAAGGTTTGATGGAGGGGGAGAATACTTCTCCCAATAATTCAATGATTATCTTTGGAATGCACATACTAAGAGGGAAATAACTTGCAAGTACACACCTCAACAAAATGGGGTGGTAGAAAGAAGAAATGGAACTTTGGTTGAGTTTGCTAGGGATATGTTAAAGGAAAAGATTTGTCCAAACTATCTATTTGCTGAGGCTATGAATACAACTACATATCTTGTGAATAGGTTACCATGTACAACTCTCAATGGAATAACCCCTTATGAAGCTTGGTGAGGTAAGAAACAAACAGTAGATCATTGTAAAGTGTTTGAATCAATTGCCTATGCTTATGTACCATCAAAACTCAAAACATAAGCTTGAACCAAAGGCTGAAAAATATGTGCTCATTGGGTATGATGAAAAATAGATGGGTTTTAGGTTGTGGAATCCTCTAACCAAACAATTTCTTGTTTCTAGAGATGTGACATTTGATGAATAGAAACACTGGCATGTAGAACAAAGTCACAAGATTGAAGCATTTGAAAAAGAGGCAAGAAGAAGTGATAGAGGTAAATCAAATATGCAGGTAAATGGAGATGAAGATTACATTCAAGCAAGCACATCCATAGTTGGATAATCAAGAAGAAATGAAGATGCACCTAGTTTTGATGAAGAAGTGTACTCAGATACACATGAAGAGAATGAACCAAGAATATCAAGTAGATTAAGGAAACAACCAACAAGGTATTCTTATGATACTTCTTACATTACAAAGAAAAGATATGCTTATATGGTCAAAGAAGATGAAGAACATGAGAACTATGATGAAGCAAAAGGCAAGAAACACTAAGAGGAAGCAACGAAGTATGAGTTCAATGCGCTTGAGGAGAACAAGACATGGGAACTTCTTCGAAAATCAAATGGTAAGAAAGTGACTGGAAATAAATGGGTTTATAAAATGAAAAAGCTTGCAGATTGAAGAATAGCAAGATATAAAGCTATATTGGCGATCAAAGGCTATGCTCAAACTCATGGCATAGATGATGATAAGACATTTAGTCCTATGGCAAAGATGTCAATCATAAGGAAAATTATTGCTATTGTAGCATCAAAATCATGGACTCTGAGTCAATTGGATATAAAGAATGCATTTTTGAATTGATACATATCTGATGAAGTATACATGGAGCAACCTCAAGGGTTTGTAAGTTCTAGGTATCCAAATTATTTTTGTAGATTAAGAAGAGCATTCTATGGGTTAGAGCAAGCTCCAAGAGCTTGAAATTGTAGGGTTGTGTAGTATTTCAATGATCTTGGATATCAAAGTTCAAAGGCAGATGCAAGTCTACTTATCAAAAGAACATATGAAGGTCTAATCTAGATTTGTATTTATGTAGATGACATTATAATCACAAGTAACTCAAATGAAGGAATCAAGGAAGTAAAGAGATTACTTGAGAAGGAGTTCAAGATAAGTGATCTAGGGAAGTTATCATACTTTCTTGGACTGGAAATCACTTATGAAGATCATGGTATATATGTATCACAAGAAAGATATCTTCTGAACCTATTGAAGAAGTTCAACATCGAGAATTGCGGAGAAGCTTCAACTCCACTTGAAGTTAATCATAAGCTTAGCAAATATGATGGTGTAGAATACAATATCTAGAATAAAAATATGATTTTGTAGAATACAAAGACATGAGGAAGTATCAATCTCTAGTAGGAAGTTTGATTAATGCTACACTAAGAAGACCAAATTTTAGTTATGCAGTGTGAGTTCTCTCACAATTCATGCATTGTCCGAAGGATCAACATTGGATGCATGTCAAAGAATTCTTATATCAAAGGAACTATAAAAGAAGTTGTATTATCCTTTTACTTCAAACATAAAATTGAGAGCAATCCTTAATGAAGGAATCAATCTTTGATCAAAATGATAAAATCCTTTGAGGATCCAAATGACATGATCCTTAGAGGACCTAGATGATATAATTTTAAATTGAACCTTGAGAGATCTATTTCTCTTGATGACACAAAGAAATGTCCAACGGACAAGGATCAAATCCTCCACATCAAGGAATTCAAATAAAGAAGTTTTGATACAAAAATGATAACCATTCAAATACTCTTAAACCTTTGAAAACCGTGCTTGCATGTTTGACCCCAAGAAGCCTCTTTTGACATAATTTTAAGGTAAAATTTCTTTTTCTTTTGAAGGTCTAGGGCGCTATAAAAAACTAATTTTTAAACCCATGGAAAAAAAAATTTAATCTACTAGGGATTCAAAGCTATAGTTTCATTAAGTTGGGATAGTTTTTCGGCTCTATTGTCCACAGCCAGAAGCATCTCATGAGGGTCAAAACTACTAAGGAAGATAGAGAAAAAAAGTTGGATATCACCACATGTTAGTAAATACAAATTTTGAATAGAACCTTTGTTTGTTTAAGCATACGTAGTGTTAGAGAACATAATGAAATGATGAGTGAGTGCTATGAGTCTCAAATTGGTAAATCACAAATCTGCTATACTCTACCAGAGTCGTTTTTTATGAACACATTGGACGTTCACAAAAGGGGGATCAAGGAGGCTGGTTACTTCCTAATGAAGGGACCATTTGCACTACTAGATGAGCTAATTTGCCTCTAGTACTAGCTATGAACCAATTGTGCTAAGTTGATGGTATTTAAGACAAAGTCCTAATAAGAAATAGAGTACAGAGTTTGGAACTAGACTCTTCATCTAGAGAGTTTATCAAAATTTAAATAGATGACGCTAAGTAAGGTTGATACTTGAATTTGTGAGATCATCACATACTAATGCACAAATTCCCTTATTTTCCTTGATTCCTCTTTCACACTAGAAGGCTATCATCACACTATCAATATTGGAATGAGTTTAAAAATATTGGAGTGCTTACTATATACATATTTTCAATGCATGAATGATCTGGCTATGTTTTTCAATATTGGAATGAGTTTAAAAATGCATGAATGATCTGGCTATTTACAAAATAGACCTTTTGGGAAAATGAGATTTATCCTAATAGTAATTCTTCTATTGGTAGTTGTTTTTGCAAGATGTGATTTTCTCATGGTAGCCTAACACTTGGCATGGTTCGATGGAGTGAACCCAATACTTCATTCTTCCATAGGGTCACCTTCTAAATATTATGGTACCTCAACCTTGATTCTAGCCAAATGATGTTCTCCATACATCAGTTTGAATCTTTATTTTGTCCAATCTTTAGCTAGTAGAATCCAAAAATGGCCTATGTCTAGATAATGAGGCAAGCTAGGGGGCCTCAAATAGGATTTCCTTTTCCTTTGGTGTTGCTAGTCCCTCCTTCATTTACACCATAGTGATAAATTGTTTTTTATTGACTTGCATGAGTCTTTTTTGTATTGTTTTTGTTTGTCTCCCAAATGCATACCTTAAACCTATTATTTTAATTGATTTATGTATTCTTCATGTGCCTAAGGGACTTGTGTGCTTCATTTTCTTAATCTTTTAGTACATTCTTCAAATTCTCAACTTTTTATTTTCATTACGTAGGTGATTTACTCTTTGATGCAACACATCATATTATAGATCTCTCCTTTTGACTTCATTCTTCAAGGCATCCATCATGGGTCATATTTTATCATGTTTGGTGGTTGTTGCTCTGCTCCGACATCTTGAGGCTCCCTTGTGAGCCCTACATTTGATTGTTGAAGATTATTCAAGGTGATATGCAAGTTATCATTCTCTTGCCTAGCTTTTTGTAGTGTTTTCATATCATGATTATGTAAATTTAGCATGGCATTGGTAGAGGGTTCTAGAAATTTAGTGATCCCTACAAGATGCTGAGGAAGGAGTCTCCATAGAAATTGCCTAGGGGGCATAAATGTTTTGACATTATTGACATTGTCAAGAATGTTTTCTAGAGGTGAATTTAAGGATTCATAATCATATATATGGGAGGGCGCATTGCAAGAGTCATTTACTTTGTGAGTATCCTTGGATTAAGAATGCTCTAATTTGCTAATCAACCTTAATACATCCTATTGTAGACCTTGGACATCATTTCGAAGATATTCCATCCTTTTGGTATTGCTAAATCTATGAACGACCTCATGGTTGTCATTTTAGCAGTTGAAGGACTCTTTATAATGAGGACCATATCTCTGCGAATATCCCTTGGCTAAAATTATAGTCTTGTAACAATTTATTGATCCATTCACATTCCTCTTAAGTTTTCAAATGCATTTGCATCCTTTAGATTTCTTACCTATCAATAGCTTCACCAATTTCCATGATTGATGTTGCCTTCAATGCATTCACCTCCTCCTCCATTGTTTACTATGGCTAACTTTCTGATAGCTATTCAGTTCATTTTCTTTTAACACATGCATCAAAGATCATAATGGTTTGAAAACATTTATCATATGTAAGTCTCTCTAGTGAATATTTTACACTTGAACTATTTCTTATTTTTTTGGTTGCATCTCTTGCCCTTTCTGTTTAACTAACATTTGAATCGGGGTGTTTAGAAACCTTCTACACTTGCATTGACTAACTCCTTTATCCATAAGTGAGGTTCTTGATAATCAATATTCATATTTCTTAAGATCATGGTGAGGTTATTGACCTCAATCTTCCACTCCATGAATGTGAAAGATAATAGTTATGCAATATAACACAGGAGGAGTAGCAGAGAAGATAACAAAGATAGGAGAATCTCACCAATTTTCTACGAACAAGAAGTACAAAGATGATGACATTGTCCATTCGTGCGTTCTCAAGGTAGAGCATAAATGGTAATCTAGGCAACTCTAGATAGGGAGATACAAGGTAGAGGTATGCTAGTTCGATTCGATATCTCAGGTAGTGCAAAAGCCATGTGTATATAGGATAATGGATGGCCTTTTGTGGATGGCAATACATGGGCAGTAGAGCGTGGGTGCCCACCAGCCGCGTAGTTACCATACACGGCTTTGAACCGACCTAACAAATATTAATGATTTCTGACTCCGATAGGGAATATTCTATGGAATATTCCCTTTACCGTCGCATTGGGGGCACTACCCGTGGACCCCCATTTGGGGTCCCACTAGCCCCCTGGGGCCCCCCAGGCAAGGGGCCTGCTGGCCCCTTGAACCCTCGAGCCAGGGCTGCTCACCGCTACCTCGGACCCCACAATTGGGAACCCTGGTAACTCCCTTTCCTTACGATACCTTACATGGTCTAATATGACATTCATGCAACATGCAAGTTGGGATTCCCATCAATTGGGTAATGCACGATTGGCTTCTCCTCATAATGGGGGCCTTACAAAATGTGCATACAATATGAGGGGTAGACATTGATCATATACTAATAGAATGTGTTTCACTTGATGAATTCATGGTTCACTTTCCTCTATGCTTTCGTGCAAGACCTCTTGTCGTTCATTTTCTTCTTCTTCTTCAACTTGTAAGGTTTCAATCTTTACATACCATGATGATAACGCCACAAACATAACATCCTTGGAGACTTTCATTTCCTTAGTTAGAGGACTATAATATCCCAGTTTGAGTCCGATTTTTCTCTCAAACCATCTGGTACATGAAAATAGCATATGCGCCCAAAAAAATTGAAATGTGAATGACCTATTTTCTTATCACTCAAGCTTACGGAGGTGTGAAACTAGATATTGTTACTCTATCCATGATATAGATATTGTTACTCTATCCATGATATAAATGAGTAGAGAGGCATATGCTTCTCATTCAACATGTCTCATGCTACTTTAGCTATATATCTATTATTCCTTTTAGCCACAAAATTGATTTTTACATAAATGAATTTTTACATGACTGAATTTTCTTTATATGTTCGGATTCCAAAAATGTAGAAAACGCATCGGAGAAGTATTCTCAATCTCAATCAAATCTCAATTTTTTAATATGTGTACATGTTTCATTTTTTGCTTATGACTTAAAGCGCTTGCAGTGCAAAAAATACATCTAACTTTTGTTTCATCTATAAATGTTACAAAAGCTTTGGGTCCTCATCAAATTGCACTTGGTAACCTCTTTCAACTAATTGAACAAGATTCATCAAGTTTTTTAATTAAAATAGCTACATGAAGTAAATTATTTATCTACATTGTCTCACCATTTTGAATATTGATTGTTACCTCTTCAGCGTTATCCATCTTGTGGATTGTGTATTCTTTTTGATATAGCAGCTACAAATGTTCGAACTAATCGTTGTGTAAAGGCATGTGATCTTTGCAACCACTTTCCACATACCGTGGGTCATCTATCTATTGATCTTGTAGAAGAAACAAGCATCTTATGATTCATCGTTCATAATTCTTCATCATCTCTATTTGAACTTGATGCGTAATTACATTTTTTCCCCCAAATCTCTATGGGAAAATACTAAAAATAAATGAAACTCTTTTCCAAATAATGATTAATATGTAAGCTCAAGTAAAATTACATGATTTACTCCTTGTACAGTTGCAATTTCAAAGTTAAAGTCCGGGGGAGTAGGCTTCGGCCGAACCTCCATTTAAAAAAAAAAAAAATTTACTCGATTTACTCACTATAATGAAATGAAAATCAAGAAAGTCTTATCTTGATCAGAACTATGAATCTAAGATGTCAATCTATCAATGATCCAAACTATGGACCAAGATCTCAATCTATCATATCCAATATATAATGATCCAAACTATGGATCAAAACATCTCCCATACAAATTAAATCCAAATCCTCTCTATGGCACTAAGTCTCTCATGCCAATGAAGAGATGTTGAGAAAACATAGCAACTTTTGGAACTACCACTAGGTTCTCAATAATTACATGCAAGCTTTTCCAAGTGGATAAACCTTACTTAACATTTGACCACCACTATGATCCAATCATTCCCAACAAGGAAAAAGATGTCTCTAGTAAACTACTATAATACTTTGGCACTCCTAGAGATAATGAAGGCCATAATGTGAGTCCACTAAATACACTAAAAAATGACAAGTACATGTGTGCACATTCATAGCCCACTAGGCTAAGCATCTAGCTCACCTCATACATACTATGTATGAAACATGGCCTAACCTTAGGCATGCCAAATAAAGTAGTATGTACTCTATGAATTTCTTCTTAATGCTATTAGGTTGCCAAAAAATTATTGAAATTATGGCCCTTATTGTAATTTCGATCAGCTGATGTAGATTTTGGTGAATAGTCCTCACCGAAAAGGGAGGACTATACATTGTAACTATTCACAAAATAATGAAAGTGTGCTTCATGTCACAAGGAAGGAGATAAACAAGAGAGCTCACTCACATACTCTTACACTCAAAGAGGAGCACACACACAAATTGAGGCAAGGAAGAATGATCTTATTCTTCTTCTACTATTGCATAAAAGGAATATACAAGAATGAACTAATACAACAATTCAACTAGCGCAATATATAAAGAAGATTATATAAGGAAAACCCCAATTTCCATGAATGAGTGAGTTGGCAAGAAACAAGTTTTCCATCACTCTGAGTAGATGAATCTAGTAAAGCTTACTAAAGTATCCTTGATATATACTAGTGTGACCACTACATTTGAGAGAAATGAAAAAGTGATATGTGTCATGCTCAATCGTCACAACTTGATATCTCAACACTCCCCCTCAAGCTCAACGACATGTCCTTTAATCCAAGCATCTTCCAAAACTTCTTCAACTTCTCTGCTCCAAGTGCTTTAGTGAAAATATCAGCAACCTACTAATTTGTCCTCAGATAAACAAGATCAATATCACCTACTAATACCTTCTCTCTAATGAAGTGATAATGTACCTCGATATGCTTTGTTCTAGCATGAAAAATAGAATTTCATGCTAATTGAATGCTGCTAAGATTATCACAATACATGATGATCAGCTTTTACACTTCTAGGCCTAGATCTGCAAGTATCTAACCATGATGCTTCACATGCTGCCATTGCAACACCTCTATACTCAACTTCTGTACTTGAAAAAACAACATTGGGTTGCGTCTTGTTGCTCCATGTAATAGCTTCACTCCCAAGTGAGAATAGAAAGGCACTAGTAGGTCTTCTATCTCTAATACTACAAACCCAATCTACATTGGTGTATCCATGAACCTACAAATCTACACAAGCTTCATAAAGCAATGCATAACGCAAAGTAGCACTCACATAAGTAGAGTGCACCTTAGAGCATCTGAATGCAATTTCTTCGGAACCTGCATAAATTGAATTTCAAGTCCAACCACGTTCGTCAGGCCTTGTAATTGTGAGATATATGAAACTTTCCACAACTTTCATGTACATCATAGCATTTTCAGGTGCTTCACTTGATGTAGTATCCAACGTCAAATTTTGATCTAATGGCATAGAGATTGGCTTACGATCAGCCATACCATACTTCTGCAACATACTCAAGGCATATTGCCTTTACGACATCCATATACCTGTTTTTGTATGTATAAACTCAATGCCAAAAAAATAAAGCAGCACACCAAGATCTTTCATGTCAAATTCTTGCATAAAGAGTTCTTTTACCTCTTTAATGTTTTCTTCATTATCACGTCCTACAATCAAGTCAGCAACATAAATAGCCACAAGTGTGATGTTGTCATCAGCCTTCCTTGCATATAATGAATGATCTGCATCACACATGAAAAATCAAATGGTGGTTGAGTAATCAGCAATCCTTGCATGCCAAGCACAAGGGGATTGTTTAACCCCATACCAAGCCTTTTGCAACTTGCAAGCATGTTCTCGTTGATTTGAATCTTCATATCCTTGTGGTTGGTCCATGTATACTTCTTCCTATAGTTCACCATGTAAGAAAGCATTCTTCACATCCATATGATGCAAAGTTCATCCTTTTGCTATAACTAATGCAACAAGTGCTCTAACAGTCGACATTTTAGCTATAGGGCTGCATGTTTCCTCATAATAAATGCCATATGTATGTACATATCCTTTTGCTACCAATTGTGCCTTATACCTACTTATGCTACCATCAACATTGTGCTTTACCTTGTAAAAAATCTTGCAACCTATGGGTTTTTTTCCTTGTGGCAATGGAACCAGCTTCCATATTTCATTTCTATAAAGTGCAGCCATCTCCTCATCCATAACTTTCTCGCAATTTGCATTTCCAATTGCATCTTCAAAACAAGAAGGTTCAACATCTTGTATTACATTGTTCATATAATCACAATTATGAGCCATGTAATTTTTATACATCAATTGTTGCATTGAATTCCACATCCTCCCAAATCTTCTTGGTCCTGGGTCACTTCTCCTTGTTCAATGTCCTATATCTGTCAGATATTGGAGGGCCCTTTAGTCACACTATAGCTGTGCTGGTCTCCCCCCTCTATCAAGTAGAGATATTCTTATTGGCACATACAACAAGCTTGATGTGGGATTATGGCAAATCCTTAGAGCTCAGATCATTTGGTTTGTCTGGAAACAAAGGAATCATTCTGTCTTTTCTTCGACCGCTAAAGATTTTTTATATCAATGTAATAAGAAAATTCATTGTATTATTAAGGGCTGTAGATCTTTGATGAGAGATGCCCACACTTGTCAGCCTACCTGGATTTCCTTTTGTAACAACATTAACTATATAAGATGGAGGAAAAAATGGCTAGCCCTTTATTGTGTGAGAAGGATTAGCCTAATGGATTTCTTAGACACAGTAATGTAGTCCCCCCCCCCCTTTTTTTCTCTGGGGTGGTCCCTTTGGAGGGTTGTATTTTATATTATCTTACTTCATTTCTGTTGTTCTTCAAAAGAAAAAGCACATCATGAATCTCAAAAGGGAATACATAAATAGTAAATCATCTCTCCATTTACATGGGGGTTTCTAATAGTAAATCATCTATCCATTTACATGGATGTTGTGGACACTTTGAGAAGATCATGAATCTAAAATGGGAGTATATAGATAAGAGAGACTCTCTCCATTTACATGGGGTTTCTCACACACGAAACTTTGGAAGGTTCGAAAGTTAACATGCAGAAATACGTCACATAACTACAAAAAAAGACCACTATAAAGTCAAAACCACTCATACCGATGAATCCCACTATAAAGTCAAAACCACTCATAAGGCACATAATGACGTGCTTCATCACCAACATCGTCCACGTCATCAATACCATACCTGACGTCCTCTTCTCCGACACCTGCGATGAGCATACGACCGCAACGATGTACGTATGTTTTGAAGGTGGAATCTTTTACGTTGTTTCATTCAAATGCGATTGTCACAAAAAAAAAGATGAATATGTCCTTTTTCGAACCTTCTAATATTAGAGAGACTTTGGAAACTCCGATTGTTACCAAAGTTAACATGCGAACAGTGTTGTATTTTGATGGTCGACCATGCCCTTCAATTTTGAAGGCCATCAACAGATCGTACCTATATTTCATGTTTTTAATGCATTTTTTTAAGGTCAAATAAAAACTTTAACCTTATTTTATGGTAAAAACTGGGCAAAACGGGCAATACAGCCGTCGAAAATCAACATTGCATGCGAAATAAGGCGTCACATAACAACAAAAAAGCCCACCATCAAGTCAAAACCACTCATAAAACCACTCGCCCCAAGTTCCCAACCAATGAGAGAGAGAGAGAGAAGAATCAAAATCAAGTGGGTCCTAGTCCTAGCCTGCGTAGCCTAGTGGGTGACGCCTTCAAGCTATGGGAGGAAGTCCTGAGTTCAAGTCTTGGCTGGATATGTCCATGAGTCTCTCATAATGGTGCCTCTACCTTATGAGGTTGGGTGTGTGAGTGTGTATTTCCAATTCATTGTACTCTCAAAAGAAAATCAAGTGGGTCCTTGAGGCGAGGAAAAGCGTGTGTTTTTGTCTGAGGCAACCAAAAATCGGATTTTCAAGTCAACTTAAACCAAACATGGAACACGATTTGAGCTTGGATGAGATGGGAGCTAATGGTTTTGACACTTTATGGTCCAAATGAAGAAAACGACATCAATCTCACAAATTTTCCATTCTAGAAGACCATAGCTCACTCAAAATATGATCATAGAATTTTGTAAAGTATAGAAAAAAAATATAATAATATATACACTATTAGAATTATCAAAATTGTTTATTACTATAAGGGGAAGTTGTATCTCAACATAAACGACTTGACGACAACTCTAAAGAACTATGAGAAAGGGTACACGTAAAGGCTAAGTAAACAAGCAAGGATGTATCTTAAGGGGTCTATTCAGTGGAGTAAAAGTAGTAAGGAATATACACAATAACATAAGGAATCAACAAAAAATATCCATTGTCTAATTGGATATAACATAGTATGCTCCATTAAACTTGACAGAATAGTTTCTCCGTTAAACAGAAATCCCCATAGTTATGACCTTCTTAGGATTGAATAGACTTGATGATGAGGTCTTGGACAACATGTGACTACCACTAGATCTAGGGTCGTTATCATCAAAATAATTGGTTGGCTCTTTTTCCCTTTGAAGGGTTTTCATATAGCAATATCATTTATGTATCTACCAAGGAAAGTCCTCATTTGAAAATCTAGGTCAAACATCCAATTATGGATCCACAACTTCCCAACCAATGTGAGGAACCCTTCATCTCGAGAAGAGGCTCAATATTTGATAGATATTCATTAAGAACATGAGCTCTTATTGAGAGGGCACCACAACAATACAAGTACTATGTAGATGAGCATCACATTCAAACTCCATTTTACCATATTGGTGATAAATTATGGTTGCTTAAAGATAGCCTAGATACATCAAGGCCTTGTGGAAAATGAGACCATCAAATACCTAAGATTAACCTAGCTACTTATAAGATTTATTTATGGAGTATCATGAGAACTCACCCAATTTTACATGCTTCCATGTTGAATTCTTAATCTACCTCACCATTCAGGGAGAAGCAATACAATAAGTACTCCACCTAAACCCCATGTATTGTTGTATATGCTCATATCTCTGTGGTGTTTCCCTATATCATTCCCCTTGATAAAGCTCTTGGAAAGGCAACACAAAATTGGGAAACCTTCTTTGAAGGGTGTTAACCCGCTCCCATGTAGCAAGGAGCTCTTTATATAGATGACTCCTCATCCATTTCTCTCGAGTGGGTGTATCATCTCAAGCTCATGTGGAATATATTGAGCAAAAGTAGGCTCCACTACCTCACTGTCTAGAATGAGGTTGTCAGATTCACCTTGTCTTCTGTTAAGCTAGCTCAAGTGAAACACTAGATGGATTTGACTATTATCTAAAAGTTGGACTTGATAAGCCATCTTATCTATTCTCTTAAGTATTGGGAATGGTCCACAATACCTAGGATATAGTCTTGGAAAAGATCCCATCTTCATGGTTTCAATCCGAGAGAGAACTCTAAGATAGACTTGATCTCCTACTTTAAAGCTAATTTAACTCCTTTTAGGATCATTAAAGGCTCTTTGAGCTCTCCTAATGTTATCCATAGAAAGCCTGAGCATATCATTCATATCTTCTAAGAAATCATTTGCAGTTTGAACTTTCTCATGCTATAATCCTATTGCATAAGGAGCTCTTGGATAAAATCCATACATAAACATAAATGTACTATGTCCAATGGAAGAGTGATTGGGATTATTGTATGAAAAGAAGCCTCCCAAAATATCTCTCAAGACCTAGATTCTAAGACTCATGAATGATGTGTGTGCCACTTTCGTCCCATCCATTGTCCAAAATGGTTGGTATGGACTTTGCAAGATAGCAAACTAGATGCACCTTTGTCATATCGTAATCGTTCAGGCTCTCATAGTGCTTCCTTCACATCAAATTGCTATGCTATCATTGCCTCTAGACTCCATGATGATAATGAGCCAGTTTCTTTTGATGAAGCACAAAATTTAGTAAATTGGATAGCTGTTATGCAATCAGAATATGATGCTAAATGGTACTTTGTCTTTATGCAATTTTCCTCCTCTCAAAAATGCCATTGGCACTAAATGGGTATACAAGTTGAAACGTAAACCTGATGGAAGAGTTGACAAGAATAGTTGACAACAATAGTTGAATACTTTGATTTTTTTATCCCAAAGGGGGATCACTACCTCCACATTTACATGGCTTTTTTGACTCTGACTAGGCTGCTTGCTATGACACTCATGTTTCCACTAGTGGTTTTTGCTTCATGCTTGGTAGGTCATGTATATCTTGGTTGAGCAAGAAGCATCCGACTATGGCCACTTCTAGTTGTGAAGTTGATTATATGATAGCTTTCAAAATGACTATTGAGTGTGTGTGGCTCAAATGCCTTTTGGTTGATTTGGGTGTTGGTCGATCTATAGCCACCCCCACCTTCACTAAAAGTCAAAGTGCATTGGCAGTTGTGAGGAACCTTGTGTTCCATGCTCGTGCAAATCCCATTGAGGTGCATTATCATTCTATCATGGAGAGGTTGTCTACTAAAGACATCAATTTGGCATATGTGCCCACACAAGATGCCATTGTAGATCTTTTCACAAAGCTTTCCGCAAAGCTTTGGGCTTACTTCCTGTTATGGATTGATCTCTTTCGACATAGTTTGGCACTTCCTTACATGAGTGCCAGCTCCTTGTTCATTGCATCACTCATAGTGGGGATTTGTTTGTATATTTCAGTAGTGATGTGTATGAACACAATTAGGAACATCCAGGCACTTTTTATCCCTCTTAAGGAGGTTTTTCCCCCAGCTTGTATATATGCCTATAACCCTAAAAGATTACTTATCTTTGTAAATTCACTTGGTAATACATTCAATATTGTGCACTGTGCTCCAAGCTTCTTCTTCTTCCTTGTGCTCTTTGTGTGCTTCCACAAACCTCAAACTTTAATAGTGGGAAGCTCCATTTAGGCTACATGATTGAGGACGTATCCAATAACATCTTTTTGAATTGAATGCATTTTTTTCTAAAAAAGAAGATTATTGGGAGGAATCAAATTTAACCAATGAAATAGATCCAAAAATTATAAAAATATTAGTTGAATTAGAGCTCACTTTTTGATATTAGTTCAAGACTCTAACTTTATAGTACACAGAGATCTTGCATGGTCCTACATGGACACTAAAGGTGCATAACTTGACTTTATTCAAGATAAAATTAACCTCAGTATTGTTGCACTAGTAGTCAAGTGACATAGGTATAGAATGAACCCCAACTATGCCCAAGAAGTGAAAGAAGAATTGGATAAGCTATTGTAGATGGGTTTCATTTATCCACTAGACAACAAATAATATCTCTCACTAATAGTAGTGGTACCAAAGAATCACGCCACCATTATAGAACCATTCCCACTAACCTATTGTGACATAATGCTTGATGCAATAGAAAGTGTAGTAATGTACAATTTTTTTTTTTATGGTTTCAATGGATAAAATCGAATTGGGAACCTTTTGAATACATAGAGAAAGAAACTTTTTTAATTGAATGGGGTTATTTGTCTCAATAGTGATGAGCTTTTGTCTAAATTATGATTCATGTACATTCCAAAAATGGGTAATGAAAGTCTTCAATCATTATGTCACTACTTTTTTATGAACCTTCTAGATGAGTTCAATGTTTTAAGATATAAGAAAGACCATTTGTAGTAAATAAAACTTTGCTTCTGCAAATATAAGGAGTTCAAGTTATTCCTAAATCCTATAAAGTGTACACTATATGAGACAAGTGGCATTAACTTGGGACATATTATCAGAAAAGATTGCACTACAATTGATCCTGAAAATGTTAAAATTTTTCTAGAAGCTCATTTTCATAAAAGTATAAAGCAAGTAATTTAGTTCATTGGCCAAATTAAATTACACAATAAATTCCTCAAATACCAAGCCTACATATGCATACCACTAGCAAAACTTACAAGAAAGAATCAAGGGCTCAAATGATACTCAAACTTAGGTAAAATTTTTACTCTTGATTCTACCTATGAGTATGTTTTCTTTTTGCTAATATTTCCAAGTTTGTAGTATTTGTATAGGTGAAGTTTTTATCTCTAGAGGTTGATTTCACAATTTCTATAACACTTTCACTCATTTTATTTACACTATGTTCACCCATTGGCTCTAAGTATTAGGATGTATGCTTTTTCCCCCTTCCTACTCAATTTTGTGATGATTTTAAGCTTTTTTCTTCCTTTCTGCATCCTTGGTTTCTTATTCATCAAAATCAAAACCAATATCATGTGTAATGGTTTTTATGATGTGCATAGTTCCAACTCATATTCAAATCTTGAAGATGTGATTTTAGATTCTATGTCCTCCTTATATCTTTTTTACTTTTGTTCATCTTCTTTCTTTTTTAAATACATACCCTCTTTCAAGTCTCATTGTTGCATCTACCAATGTATTGAAGTCATGGTCACAACTCAATTTAGCAAATACTTCAAGGACACTTTTCAACTAATATCTCATGCCTCTACAAAAAGAATCCCCCATTTATTCCCATGAGGGTCTCCAAGTCTGTGTTGATCTATTCATGAGATTCCTAAACCTTTCTACATAATATTCAACCAAATTTCTCTCTTTTTTCTTTAAACTTTTTTAGAGCTCTTTGAGTATACTCACCAAATGTTGTCATGCCATATTTTATGATACATTCCATTTCCTTTCATTGTGGGTTTGCCACAAAATGTTCCTTTTTTATGTTATCATCATCAAGTGTGTTAACGGCACTAACTGACTATCTTGTCATAATCTTACTCAGATGGATATTAGCATCTTCACATCTTTTGCTAACCAATTTGGGAGATCCTACTGTAATGTTGTAGGTTGTTGTGCAATTTATTGTTCATTGTTGTAGGTTGTTGTGCAATTTATTGTTCTAACAAAGTACATAATGGAATAAATTGAAGCTAAGGTAGTGAAGATGGTGTTACCTTGATTTTATCAAATTCTAGGCACCACCTTGATGTTAGTATTTTTTGCGCATCTTGTAGGGCCACAATACATAAGAGAACTTTACTTGGTATCACTAGAGCCTCCCCTTGCCTTTTTCTTTTTGGGGCAAGGTCCTTAATGGAGTCCGTATCTATATCTTTGTTGGAGAAGAAACTCACAAAAGTGGATATAAACAAAGCCAAGGAGTTCTTGAGTTTCTTGAGGGATAGCTTAAGCCTCTAGAATTTTCTCTGGTTTTTTGGATCTCGAATTAGAGATCAAATCAAGGTTTAGGACTATTTTTTAAGTAAGGGTATACATTAAAATATGAACAAGATTCAAGCTTCTAAAATGTCTATAAAGATTAGGGAGCTATCCTTTTGACATGTTAGTTTGTGTAATCTTCTTAGTCTTGTCATTCAAACATAGTGTCTTGGAACTTATATCTACTTTCTTGTGAAAGAGGCTTGCGTACATGTACCTCTCTTGAGTAATGTGTAAGGAATGTTGTTAGAGGTCTTCATATCACCGAAAAGCATCATGGATTGACATTACGGATTGAAGATGTTGCACTTCACACGAAGGGGACTTCGTGAGAGCCTAAGGAAATCTATGAAACAACCTATTGGCACAATTTTTTAGGATTAGGCTCATCAAAAAACATGTTCAATGGTTTGCTTGATGAAAGAGATATGTGATTTATTTCTCATTTGTTTTTTATATGACATGATGTGAGAGTGTTCATAGCTAGGTTTTGTGAAAAAAAAATCAAAACAAACCATAGAGCCTATCTTGTTCTGCATATTCTTCATCATGTTAGGTTGTAGGATTTTTGCACATTAGCTTTAAAGCACATTCCTAGAACTCTATACATCAAAGAGGGAATGGGGGAGATGAAAATTTAGATCAGATACTACATGTGCTACAATGGATCATTGGAGGTGAAACTTTGCACACAAGAGTTTTTATCACCAGCAAATTCATTGGCCATCTCTATTTTTGTATTTATGAATGTATCAATAAGTAGGATGAAAAGGGCGTTCTTTTTTTGCATGAGTAGGTGTTTTTTGAACTTTTCAATGAAATTTGAAGTCTTCAAGGCGTTAAATAAGGCATAACTATGAGAAACCCTAATCTCAAGCCAAGATGTCTCGATAGGGAGATCGATTTTCGCCATTGTTGTTTTAGAGCAATTTGTAAGTTCTTAAATACAATGCATAGGAGTCATCAAATCATGAAAAAGAATGATTGTCAAAAAGGGGGACCCCTAGAACAAGGAAGTCGGTTTTTGGATATGTGCATCTTTTGAGCTTTTAGGCATTCTAGGCTTGCGAAATGGAATTCTAAATAAAATATATTTGAAGATACTCAAAAAAAGCTGCAAAAGTCCATGAAAAGTGAAGTCGGAAAAACTCAAGTACTCTCACATAGCCACAAAATTTTGCCACTTAGGGAGTTGTTTTTCATAAAAGGAAGTTCAACAATAGCCTACTCTGCGAGACTTTAATTAAAATAAAGGAAACAACTATACAGGTGAATGGGTCTAGCACCCATGGGACCCCTCGAATCCTAGAAAGAAGGGGAAGAACATACAAAGTTAGAGTGTTTTACAAAGGAGGTTGATAAACCTCTTGTCCCCCTCATGTGGGGCCCACTTGAATTTAATCTTGTTGTTCTCGAGGAAAAACACTCTATGATACCTAAAAGGTGGGGGCTTCTTACAATTGGAAATTCTTTTGCCTAGGAGGAAAAGAGATTTCTCGAGAGACCATTCTTTAGGAGGGTTTCCAAAATTGGCCTCTCTCCAAATCTTCCAGAGGGTCACACCTCTTATAGCATTCCATAGTGATGAGGAGCAGCCAATTGCCTCCCGCAGTAATGCTTGCTTCCAATTGATTTGTTCCTATAGCAACAAGATTTTTTCAAGGATTCACCAAATCTAGATAGATTTGGGGCACAAGAAGAAAATGTGTCCCAAATCCTCATTGTTGCGATGGCACCGCTTGTAGCATGACCGAGCCCCACAAATTTTGCTAGCCTATATATTGGTACAGATTCCATGGTGGAGGATTTGCTACATGAGCACCAACTTTTTTTATCTCAATGAGGGGGTGCTAGAGAGACATGAACTTCAGATCGCATCACAAGCTCATCCAGGTAAGACACCACTTCTTATTAAGTGTGATATGATAGTCCAAATTCTCCTTGATTCTAGGAATTTTGTTCAGGCTATTGTCGTTGTGCCATTTAAGACCCTCATGGTGCAAAGGGTCATGTCCAATGAGGAGGTGGGTTTTTGAGCATTGTGAGGCAATGCATCTACTCTGCAAAAGGATCCATTCTTCATAGTTCACTCTTATTCTCGGATCAATAACCTCAAATCTTCATACTTCACTTAGAGAGTTGTTGGGGATTGAATGAAGGAAGTAAATTAATATAGATGCAACATAAAAGAAGCCTCAAATCCGAGAAATGTTGAGTGCAAAAATTTTGGGTCACTTTTTTGCATTTTGGATCTTTACATCTAAGACATTCTAGGATTAAAAAATGATATTAAAAACAAATTGGTTCCTTCGTTCCTACCACGTATGTCCCCCAAAACTTGAAACTTTCTTGCATGTAGTGAGGTCAAGGATGATGGCTATTTGGAGCTACCATGATATATGGATAATTTAGCCATCATTTACACATGGATTTATTAGCTCTGTTGATTTCATATTTATCACATTTATGCATCTTGTCTACATTTGGATGGGGTGGGATCCCAAATTAATTTTGGAATAGTATTTCTTTTGAAGAGCTGATTTTGTAAGACAATAGTTACGCATATAACACAGGAGTAGTGACAGAGAAGATAACAGATATAGGAGAATCTCAACAATTTTCTACTAGCAGCAAGTACAAAGATGATGGCATTCTCCACCCTAGCGCTCTCAAGCTAGAGCTTAAATAGTGATCTAGAAAACTCTAGATAGGGAGATACAAGGTAGAGGTATATTGGCTCAATTCGATATCTTAGGTAGTGCAAAAGTCATGTATATATAGGATCATGGGTGGCCTTCCATGGATGGCTATATATGGGCAGTAGAGCGCGGACAGCCACCACCCGCATAATTGTCATACATGGCTTAGACCAGTTGAACTGACCAAACAAATATAAATGATTTCTCACTCCGATAGGGAATACCATCACGCTGGGGGTGCTACCCTCGGACCCCCACTAGGGGGCCCACTTGCCCCCTTGGACCCCCCAACCGGGGCTACTCATTGCTGCCCCGGACCCCACAATTGGGGACCCTGGTAACTCCCCTGGTAACTCCCTTTCCTTACAATACCTTACATGGTCCAATATGACCTTCATCCAACATGCAAGTTGGGATTCCCATCAATTGGGTAATGCATGCTTGGCTTCTCCTCATAATGGGGGCCTTACAAAATGTGCATACAATCATGAGGGGTAGACATTGATCATATACTAACACCCCCCCTCAATGTTTACCGATGATAAATCAAGTAGGTCTCAGTCCTATGCCCATCTATTGAAGATGCCTACTGGGATGCTCTCTTCCAAGTGCATTAGTGAATATGTCAGCATAATTTGCCTCTGTTGGGCAATATTCTAGCTCCACAATTTCATCTTCAATTAGCTCACGAATGTAATGGTACTGTACTTCTATGTGCTTGGTGGGAGCATGAAATATTGGGTTCTTTGCAATAGCCATACAACTTTGATTATCACACTTGAGTACAGTTGCCATATTTGATGGAAAGCCTAGATCTGCAAGAATTCTCCTTAACTAGATTGCCTCACAAGAAGAAAATCAAGCTGCTTTGTACTCTACTTGAGTGGAGAAGAGTGCAAGAGTTGGTTGCTTCCTAATTACCCAAGAAAATATTCCTAAACCAAGTGAGAAACAATATCCAGAAGGTGATTTTCTAGAATCACAATCTCCAGCCCAATCTGAATCACAATATCATTGAAGTGTACCATCTTCCTCTGCTTTCGGTACTCCTTTGGTTGCTTTGTCTCAATCACTTTTGGAAAAGAAGGGAGTTCCATTAGATCTTGGGATTCTTTATTGACAACATCATCCTTCTGCACCATACAGTGTTGGACAAGAACCACATTTTCATCTTCTTGTGTACTCCTAGAAGGAGCAAGAGTTGATGCCTTTCCTAGTTCCTTGAGTGCTTTATTTTCTAACTCAATGGTAATGCGATTCTGATTTAACCAGACCTGAAGAAGTCCACTTCTTAGGTTCAAGTTGACTGCATGGTTGTAGATCCAGTCTTGATCCAAGACAAGAGGCTCAGTGAGATCCTAGTCTTGACACACCAGCACCTTAACTGTCATAAGAACATCTTGAATGTAGATGGGAAGCTTCACCTCTCCCATGCAAGGGATTTCCACACCTCCCAATCCTATGAGATATGCTTCTATAGGATTGATTCTTAATTGCAATTCTTGACAGTAAGAAAGTCTAACAGCACTAGTGGTTGCACTTGAGTCAATCAAAGCTCTTACAATCCTTATACTATTTCCTTGTCCTATCTCTAGGGTCACAAAAGGACGTCAATCAACTATCCTATGGGAACATACACTTGATGCTTCACACATGGCCATGTGATATCTTGGGGCTTCATAAGCATCATACCTGGGTTGATCTCTACCCTGTCTTCTCAATTTCATTCATCGGATGCATTCTACGGCTTTTGCCTGCGCTTCTTCTCGAATTCATTTTTCTTCCTCTTTACGTTTCTTAGCAGTGTTGAGTCGATTAAGCATTTACTCAATGATGGGTTCTTGATATAATTTTATTGGGCATCCACTGATGTAACTAGGAAAAATGTCACCCTCTAGAGTGGCTAATCGAACTGCTCCACTTGTTGAGATTCTATTGATGATCATAGGCCCATAGTCTCTCTTCTCCAATTTCTGTGCATGTTGCTTCAAAGTGTAGACTAAGACTAGGTCTCTCAATTTCAAGCCCTTACCCTTCACATGTGCATCAAAATATGCCTTTTGTCCTTTCTTGGCTACATAAATTCCTTCTGCTGCTCTCAATTTTGTTTCACCTAGTCATTCAAGATCAAAGATTCTAGATGAGAGCTCATGGCCCATCCATTGATGTTCTTGTGCTACTCTTAGTGTGGGTATCAGGAAATCTAAAGGTAGCACTACATTCTGGCCGAACACGATCTGAAAGGGAGTGGCTTGGAGCACCATTTAGGCAACTCGATATGCCCAAACAACATGGTGTAGTTGTTTATCCCAGTTAGAGTGTTTCTTATTCACCAATTTTGTCAACACATTACAGAGTATCTTATTTGTGCTCTCGGCTTGGCCATTGGCTTGTGGGTGATATGGAGCCGATTTCTTATGTACTACCAAGAATTCTTGGAGAAGGTGTTCAATGACTTCATTCAAGAAGTGCATGCCTCTATCACTTACTAACTCAATTGGCAACCGATATCTGGTGAATACATTCTCAAATAGGAACTTAGCCGTAGTTTGAGCATCATTCTTTGTTGTGGCCTTAACCTCTACCCACTTGGTCAAATAATTAGTGGCAACAATAATGTATCCAGCATGTGACCTCTTCATTGGGGGATTAATAGGACCAACAAAGTCTATTCCCCACTTAGACAATGCACATCCACCCATCATAGGTTTCAGTGGCATCTCATCTTCACGTATATGGTATTGGGTTTGCTGAAAAATATCACACCGCTTCACAAAGGTATGTGCATCCATGTGAAGAGTTGGCCACCAAAGGCGTGCAAATAGTATAGCCTTGATCACCCTATCTGGCCAAAATGTCCTCTTGCTACACCTTGGTGAGTAGTTTCCAAGATCTTGAGATATTCACTCTCGTGTACACATAGTCTTAGGTATCCATCCTTTCCTCATTTGTATAGGGTATCCCCTATGAGTGTGTAATCGAGTGCTTCTTGTTCTAAACTTCGTTGTCTGGCCAATGTCATTTCGTGAGGGAATGTTTTCGTCCTCAAAAAATTTACCAATGGTTCACTCCAACTGGTACTAAAGACACTCGATATAGAGTAGCATGTTCCACTAGAGGTCTACAACTATAGGTTGGGCATTCCTTGCACATCCTATGGACATCTGCTTCCATATTAGGCCAATACACTCCTAATCTTCGTAGGATCTGTAGGGTCCTTTGTTTGGAGCAATGTTGCTGGAGTACACCTACATGTGATATTTGCAACCACTTTCCATGCTCATCGTCTTCTACACAACAAGCCAGTATGCCTTGATTGGTGTGCTTGTACATGTTGCCTACCATTATGTGATATTTCTAGGACCTCATTACTTCTTTATCTTTGGCTCTCACTACAAGATGTTTAGGTCCAAAGGTGAGGATAGGAACTATATTGTTTTCCCACTCATGTACTACCTCTAGATTGAACAAATAAGCATCAAGAAGATCATCTAACACTCCCTGAGGGGACTCTCTTGAAGTTAGTTTGGAAAGTTGATCCGCCCTAAGGTGATTCTTTCCTTTCCTAACCACAACTTCAAAGTCATATTCCATTAGTAAGAGGAACCGTCTTACTAATTTTCCTCTATTGCACGGTTTGTTCACTAGATAGAGTAACGCTTGATGGTCAATAAAAAATTTAAACTTATTTGCAAGAAAATAATGTCTAAACTTCTTAACCACATAGATCATGCCTAATCCTTCTCTTTCTGTGGTGGTGTAATTCCCTTCAACTGCATTCAATTTTCTACTAGCATAAGCAATTGGAAGATCCATATTACCTTCACCAATAGGTTGTGCTAGTGCACATCCAATTGCGTAATTGGATGCATCCACATGAACATGGAAAGGCTTGTTCCAAGTTGGGGTAGTCAAGATTGGTGCTGAACACAATCGTCACTTAACCTCATTAAAGGAGTTTTTGCATTCATTTGTCCACTCAAAGTTAGTCAAAAGAGCATAGAGAGGCTTTGCAATGATTGCATACATGTGAATGAAGCGTCAATAATATCCACAATGCCCCATGAAGGCTTGTACTTCCTTGACATTCTTTGGCCTAGATAGCTCTGCAATAGCTCGCACTTTCTCTTTGTTTGTGGATATACTATTCTTTGACACTATGTGTGCTAAAATCTTGCCTTGCCTCACCAGGAAAACACACTTCTCTAGGTTCAAGCAAATCTGATATTCTCTACATTGGTCAACGATAGCTCTCACCTTGGGGATATGTGTTTGTCTAATGTTGGAATGCGCATAGAGATCATCAACATAGACTTGCAAGTTCTTCCTCAAGAACTCTTTGAACACATGACACATCAGCCTTCGAAAGGTGGTTGGCGCATTGGTAAGACCAAATGGCATTACGCCAAAGGCGAATATGCCCCACTCTGTAGCAAAATCTGTCTTATGTTGATCTTCTGGAGCGATGGCCACTTGATTGTAGCCCAAAAACCCATCAAGGAAGTTGTATACTTCCTTGCCTGCTAGCCTCTCTAGTAGATGCTCAGTGATAGGAAGCGGATAACTATCTCTAATTGTGGTTGCATTAACCTTCTTCAACTTAATGCAAACACGTAACTTTCCATTCTTCTTCGGAACCACTACGATGGGGGATACCCATTCAGTGTGCTCAATTTCATAGATGAATCGTGCTTCTACCAACCGATCTATCTCTTCTTTGATCTTGACAACGTAGTTGGCATTATATGTATAAGGCTTTTGCTTAAAGGTTTTGGCATTAGAGATCATGGGAATCGTATGTGAGCATATGTCAGGGTCAACATCTTTTAAATCCTTGTAACTCAAATCAAATACATCTCTCTATTCTCTTAGCAAGGCTACCAACTCTTGATCCTCATCCTCTGCTAAATCATGTCCTATGTACACACACCCTTCTTCTCCTTCCTCTTTGGTCACAACAATTTTCTTGGTTGTCTCTTTGTTATCATAGGCCACTCCTGTCTGTGCCTCTTGTTTAAGCATTCTTATCATGACTTTTCTGTCCTCTATTTCATACTTCTTGAAATTTTCAAGGACCTCAAACAAAGATTCCTTCTCCTCTTATGTGACTTCTTTCTTCTTCCTTTTCTTGCCTTCATTCCTACCGGTCACTTGTGTGGTTAATTTCACATCATTCGTAAGTTCTTCATATCTTTGCATGTGAGCTTCTACTTTGTAGAAATATTGCTCTTCTGATGCAAAAAGAGGGTCCATAATGTTGACTCTAGATCTGAGTCACTCTCTTGTTCAATTTCTTCCATACCAGGCTCTTTAAGAACTAAATCACACATCATTGGCTCTATCATGAAGAGTGAAATGTCATAGCCATCCTCATCATAGTGGGGTGTCCATTGTTCTTAATTGATGGCTACATCCATTGTTGCTAGGATTTTTGCCCAACCATGAGGTTCAAACTCTTCATCTAGAAATACTACAGGTGCATAGGCTGGGTCTTGAATAGATCTATAAGTCTCCTTCGCACCTACCTCTCTGGCCTGTTCTCTTTTCTCCTCTTCTTCTACCACTTTACACATCCATAAGTGGGTGTCCTCATGCCTCCATGAGGATCCTGATCCTATAGAATGCATTGAATATGTATCATCTGTGGCTCTATGTATGGGATTCCAATAGATAGGGGCACATCTCTATGAGATTAGTCCTTGAGATTGACTTTGGTTGTAACTCCTAAATGTTGCAGATACAATGAATTGCTTCTCGAATCCTGTACTACTTGCAACTACCTCATGAATGGTCTTCCCAAAATCATCTCATAGGCTTGGTTCTTGCTAAAGTCACATATGGCAAAAGTGTGCTCAAACTCTACACCATGTGTAGTGAGGGTTATTCCTTCTAGTAGTCCCTAGGGTCTTTCTATGTGACCATTAGCCATCTTCAATTTCGTTCTCGTTGTCGTGCATGTTGGCTTGCCCCAACACTTCCATAGGGAAGTGGTAGCAATTGCAACTCCTGCACCTAAGTCCAAAATAGCCTTGGTTGTGTAGCCTTGATGAGTGATTGGAAGATAGGTGTTTCCTTCTTCTCCTCCACTCATTTCTCCTATCTTTTCCAAGGGTATTTTTGGCACTATTCTATGAGGTCATTTCATGAGGAAGGGTATAAGGAAGAGAGCGCACACACACACTCACAATCAAAGAGCTGCACACACTCAGATTGAGGCAAGGAAGAATGATCTTCTTCTTCTATTACATAAAAGGGTATGTACAAGCATGACCTAAAAACAAGAATACAACTACTGCAATATATAAAGACCAGTACATAAGGAAAAACCTAATGTCTGCAAATGAGTGAGTTGGCAAGAAACAAATGTGCCATCACTCTTAGTAGATAAATTTAATAAAGCTCAATGAAGTATCCCTGACATATACGTGTCATCCTGGATCATCACATGTTGAGCTTGATATTTTAACACTCCCCCTCAAGCTCAACCCCATGTCCTCTAATCGAAGCATCTTTGGAAACTTCTTTAGCTTCTCTACTCCAAGTGCTTTAGTGAAAATATCAGCAACCTGCTCAACTGTTCTCACATAAAGAAGATCAATATCACCTCTAATACCTTCTCTCTGATGAAGTGATAATGTACCTCAATATGCTTTGTTCTAGCATGAAAAATAGGGTTCTATGCTAACTATATGCTGTTAAGATTATCACAATAGATGGTGATGGGTTTTTTGCACTTCCACACCTAAATCTACAAGTATCATCTCCAGCCATGATGCCTCACATGCTCTCATTGCAGTACCTCTATACTTAGCCTCTGTACTCAAAAAAGCAATAGTGGATTGTTTCTTGCTACTCCATGTAATAGCTACACTCCCAAGTGAGAATAGAAAGCCACTAGTAGATCTTCTATCTAGAATGCTACCAACCCAATCTGCATCGGTATATCCATGAACCTGCAAATCTACACCAGCTTCATAAAACAGTGCATAATTCAAAGTAGCACTCACATAATGTAGAGTGCGCCTCAGAGCATCCAAATGTCGCTTCCTGGGAATCTTCATAAATTGCCTTTCAAGTTGAACAGTGTAGCTTAGATCAAGCCTCATATTGTGAGATATATCAAACTTCCCACAATTTTCCTGTACATAGTAGCATTTTCCAATGCTTCACCGGATGTAGTATCTAACTTCAAATTCTAATCAAATGGCATAGAAATCGGCTTACAATCAGCCATACCATACTTTTGCAGCATATTCAAGGCATATTTCCTGTGCAACATCCATATACCTATTTCTGTATGTATAAACTCAATGCCCAAGAAATAGCGCAGCACACCAAGATCTTTCATGTCAAATTCCTACATAAGGAGTTGCTTTACCTCTTTGATGCTTTCTTCATTATCACCACCTACAATCAAGTCATCAACATAGATAAGCACAATTGTGATGCCATCATCACCCTTCCTTGCATATAGTGAATGATATGCATCACACATAGAAAATCCAATGGTGGTCAAGTAATAAGAAATCCTTGCATGCCATGCACGAGGCACTTGATTTAGCCCATACAAAGCCTTTTGCAACCTGCAAACATATTCTGGATGCTTTGAATCTTCATATCCTTGTGGTTGGTCCATGTATACTTCTTCCTGTAACTCACCATGTAGAAAAGCATTCTTCGCATCCATCTGATGCAATGTCCATGTTGTAGCTAATACAACAAGTGTTTTGACAATAGACATTTTAGCTACAAGACTGAATGTTTCCTCATAATCAATGCCATAAGTTTGTGCATATTTTTTTTCTACCAAGCGTGCTTTATACCTCCTTATTCTACCATTAGCATTGTGCTTTACCTTGTAAATCCACTCGCAACCTATGGGTTTCTTTCCTTGTGGCAATGGAACTAGCTTCCATGTATCGTTTCCATAAAGTGCAGCCATCTCCTTATCCATAGCTTTTTCCCAATCTGCATTTCCAATAGCATCTTCAAAACAAGAAGGTTTAGCATCTTGTATTACCTTGGTCATGTAGGCACAATGACAAGCCATATAACTGTCATACGTCAATAGTTGCATTGAATTCTGCATCCTCCTGGATCTTCTTGGTCTTGGGCCACTTCTCCTTGTATCATCTGCATGTGCTTTTCTTACTCTTGGAGTCTTCACAGAGGGCAATCCAAGTTCCTCATCAAGACTCTTTTCTGAACCGGTTGAATCTCCATCAACATCTTCAAAACCTGCACATGTTTTACTACCATCAGGAATGCTTTTCTTTACCTTTCCTGGATGTATTTGATGAATTTGCTGGACTGAAATTTCCACGCAGTCTTCCATTTCATGGATTTGAGTTGGAACTATTGCTTGGTGATGAATCCGGTCCACTCAAAACTTGAGATTCTGCACTTGATTTTTCAGCATTTTCTTTGTCATTTGGTTCAAGATTCAATCCTTCTTTGGCATCTACATAGAAGCTTGATAT
Organism: Ceratopteris richardii; assembly: GCA_020310875.1. Classification (NCBI taxonomy): domain Eukaryota; kingdom Viridiplantae; phylum Streptophyta; class Polypodiopsida; order Polypodiales; family Pteridaceae; genus Ceratopteris; species Ceratopteris richardii. The sequence goes on along the minus strand of CM035432.1, from coordinate 30,459,838 downwards.
TTCATCAAATACCACATCTTTGCTCACCTTCACCTATCGTGTGAATGGGTTATAACATTTATATCCGTTTTTCTCAAGGAAGTATCCAATGAAGACACATTTTTCTACTTTTGGATCAAGCTTCGTTCTCAGCTCAACTGGAACATGTACATATGCAATACAGCCAAAAACTTTCATATGTGATAATTTTGGCTTTTTATCTGTGAACTTTTCTTCAGGTTTAACTTGATGTACAACAACAGCTGGAGTTATGTTCATAATGTATACACTCGTATGCATAGCTTTTGCCCAATAATAATGAGGCATATTCTTCTCAGCCATCAAGGCTCTTGCTATTTCTCTAATATGTCTATTTTTGCATTCAACAACACCATTCTATTGTGGTGTGTACTTGCATGTTACCATTAGTGTCCATATGAAAGGCCAAATGGCCACCAGAAACTTCTTTCTTTATGTTCTTTAATAAAACATATAGTGGCCTGGTCAGTCATAGACTGTAAGTTCGACTGCATTTTGTAAGACCTAAAGAATTCTGTCTTCATGCTCCCTATGTACAGTGTTTATTTGTGTATTTTGCAGCCTCAGAGGAATGGCCGTGGAGCTCTCGAAAAGGAGAGTGCACCGTGGTGCATCAGCATCGAGTTACTTCACTAGTATCAAAGCAGTTCGACGCAAAACATTTGTTCCTTCTGTGCGAATGAAGCGAGCACCCCCTCCCCCAAGCCTTACGACTAAGGTGGAGACCAAGGCATAGACCTTGGCATACCTTGTCATCCGAGTCACCTAAGTCAACATTGGATGCATGCGAGGGAGGACCTCAACGATCAAGGAAGGTAGAGGTTCCTGGTACTTGACCGGGAGGTCACCCATCCCAGTACTGTTCCCGCTGGAGCTCGCTTATCATGGCAATCTCTTTCCACTAAGCTACACTCTTCTGGTTTCTGAAGAAAGGGAAAGATTAAGGTTAACCCTACCTTGAACATGTTTTGTTCCCTCAAAGTTTCATTCTTTGCTTTCAAAGCCTATTTTTGAAGCATTTTTGGGGTGTCTTTTGGAGCCATTTTGGAGTACTTTCGCACATAGTTCTCTTTGCACAGATCCAAGGACATCAAGAAGAGTATTCTTTATACTTCTTTGACAATAAATATCAACCTTTTAGGGCTGTGTTTTCAGCCACCCTCATAAAACTACAAGTTTTCTGGAAAGGTTTTCAGTTTTGGTGGGAGCAGTCACCGCAAACCTATGCAGATTTTTTGAGCCGAAAACATCAGAGTTGACAGACACTTGCAGGTGTTGTTGGCTAGTTTTTGCATTGTGCATTCAGTCTTTTAATGTCATTTTACTGCATATATTGAGCACATACACACCATGTACGCTTTTGTGGATACCGCTTATGTACGTCCATATGATCATTGATATAGTGGTTATGTTTTTTGCATAAAGCTTTTACGTTTGATAAAGAGGGTCGTGGTGAGGTTTTCTTAACTGGAGATGTATGATAGTTTCTCATAGGTGCTCGATAAGCCTAGTTGGTTTCTATTGGGTAATTGATTATATACAATGGAGTCAGTGATTCACTATGCAAGTAAACATGTTAGTACTTGTAGTTTTATGATACTTTGACATTGGTCATATGCTCATTTTGCAGAGGATACTCTCGCAAAATTTTTTGATATTTTGGATTTATTCAACTATATAGTGGTCGATTTACTCCTTGATACACTTATTCGTTGGTGTTTGGACTCTTCTAGCTCCATTATCATTCTATTCAATTCTCTACCATCATGGCATCAGAGGTCTCAGGCACATCTAGAGGATCAGGGTCTAGTGCAAGTGTTCCAAGGAGGAGCTATAACTTGTAGGGAAATGACCATGTTGAGATCCAAAAATTTGATGGCACAAACTTTTCTCTATGGAAGAATCAAATTAAAGATGTGTTGATTCAAAGGAGGCAATGGAAGCCAGTAAATGGGATTTCAAAGGAGCCTCTTGACATGGATGAAGATGATTGGGATGAGTTAGATGAAATGGTCAGGTCTACCATTCACTTGCACCTGGTAGATAATGTTTACTTTACAGTATTACACTATGAAAGTGCAGAGGAGCTTTGGAAGAAGTTATGCAATACATATGGAAAAGAGATGACATCAAATGAAGTGTATCTAAAAAGAAAATTATATGACCTTTGCATGAAGGACAGAGATAGTGTTGTTGCTCATCTAAATGTGTTTGATGCTATATTCTTCCCATTATAGACTCAAAAAATGGATATGGATAATGAAATGAAAGCAGTTTTGCTGTTATGCACCCTACCATCATCATGGGATACGTTTTTCATAGCTATTAGCAATAGTGCACCTGGTGGTAAACTGGTCTATGATGACATATGTGGAGCACTCTTGAGTGAGGAGATTCATAGAAAATCTATGGTTGGAACTCAAAGTGGAGATGCATATAATTTTCGTGATTCTTACCAAGGAAAGAATGAGCAACGTGGCAGGAGCAAGAACAAGGAAAAGAATGGTCAACGAAATAAGAGTAGATGTAAATCAAGAAATAGGGATATCGAATATCATTATTGTCATAAGAAAGGACATATGAAGAAAGACGGTTATGCATTAAAGAATGCTAAAGGTAAAAGACAAAATGTTGATGGGCATGTTAAACAGTTACCTGCACCAACTACTTCGATTGTGAAGATTGAAGAAATTAATGCTATTTTTGATGATGTTGATGTGTTGACACTTGATAGTACTATGCCAAATCAGGCCGTTATGGTTGATTCTCTTTCCCACATATGGCTGCTAGATTCTGGTGCTTCTTTCCATGTAACACCACACAGAGAATGGTTCTCTAATTACGCAGCAAAGTCTCTTGATACCATGAGACTTGGTGACTCTTATGAGTGTGACACTTTGGGGATTGGAAATGTAGTTGTGCAGTTCATTGATGGTTCCAATTTACTATGCATAATGTACACCATGTACCCTAGTTATCATGCAATTTGATGTCAGTTGGTCAACTTAATGACCTTGGTTGCAAGGTGGTCTTCTATGCTCAATCCTTTTGTATATCAAAGGGCAACATAGTTATTGCAAAAGGAAGCAAAGTTGGATCACTTTATCCTTCATTTGTATCATAGAAAGAACACTTGTTAGCTATTACTAAATAGCCTATGGCTTGTATTTCGCATGGTTGTTTGGGTCATATATCTCGTAGTGGAATGGAAAATCTTTCTCGTTCTGGCTACTTACCTATGTTATATTTCTCTGATTTTTCATTTTTTGAGCATTGTCAATATGGAAAGCTAACCAGAAATGTGCATAGAACGCATATTGACTCTTCAATTCAGCCTTTAGATCTCGTTCAGACAGATATGCGTGGTCCTATGCCCACTAGGTCCTTAGGTGGTTCTCTTTACTTTGTCACTTTCATAGATGATGCTACTAGAAAAGTCTGGGTATATCCTATCAAATCAAAGGGTGAGGTATTCCCTATTTCAGAAAATGGCTTGCTTCAGTTGAGATTGAAAAAGGAGCTAAGCTCAAGGCTTTACGTTCAGATAATGGGGGTGAGTACACCTCAAATGAATTCAGCCTTTTCTCTAAGTCTGGAGGGATTCATAGAGATTTTATAGCTCCTTATACCCCAATACAAAATGATTTAACCGAAAGGATGAATAGGACTATTTAAGATAGATTAGTTTCCATGTTGCATCATGCAAACCTCTCACAAGGCTTTTGGGCACAAGTAGTATTGACTGCAGTTCATGTGATTAACCTTTCACCTAGTACTGCCCAAGGTCTAAAAGTGGCATAAGAGTTATGGATAGGGAAGCCACCATATTATGATCATCTTCACGTTTTTGGGTGTGAAGCATATGTTCACAATTAGACAAAAGTTGGACCATAAGTCAAAGAAATGCATTTTTCTTAGATATGGTCGAGAAGGACAATTTGGATATCACTTATGGGATCCTGAAACACGATCAGTGATCACAAGTAGTGATGTCATTTTCAATGAGTCTAAGATGCATAAATAGCCCATTAAAGAGGTTGAAGTGAGAAGAGTGATGTTTAAGGATACTAGTCCTCCAGTTAGCATGCATAAAAATGTTGAACATAGGGATGTTCAAGAGAATGTCTGATCATATCAGTCTGCACATGTTCCTAACCAGCAACCATTGAGATGCTCTACATGTGTCTCACATCCACCTCATAGATATGTTCCAGGTTTAGATTTTGTTATGCTAACAGATGCTGGTGAGCCTTCTTGTTGCAGAGAGGCTATGCAAACAGAGGATCATGTCAAGTGGGAGCGTGCCATGAAGAGTGAGTTGGATTCTATTCACAAGAATGGTACTTGGGATTTAGTACCTTTTCCGAATGGCAAGAAAGATTTACCATGTAAATGGGTATATAAGCTAAAATTCACATCAGATAGTGTTTCTCCAAAGTATAAAGCACGACTTGTTGCAAAGGGTTTTAAGCAACAACATGGTATTGATTTTGAGGAAATCTTCTCTCTAGGTTAAGATTACCCTATGCATGTTGTTTGGATTCATTGCAATGGAGGACTTAGAGCTAGTCCAAATGGATGTGAAAACTGCTTTCTTGCATGGAGATCTTACAAATGAGATCTATATGGAACAACCAGAGGGTTATGTAGTTCCTAGCAAGGAAAGTCTAGTTGTAAGCTCAAGAAGAGCTTGTATGGACTTAAACAGTTCACTAGACAATGATACAAAATTTTTGATGCTTTTATGAAGCCTCAAGGCTATTCTCGAAGCAATGAGGATCATTGTCTCTACACAAAGAGATGCTCAGATGGCAGCTTGATATGCTTGATACTATATCTCGATGATATGCTGATTGCTAGGAAGTCCTCTTATGACTTGTCAATTCTGAAAAAAGAAGTTGAGTCAGACATTTGATATGAAGGATTTGGGGGATGTCAAACATATTCTTGGCATGCACATTTCTCATGATAGGAGTAAAAGATGCATATACTTGTCTCAGAATGAGTACATATCCAAAGTACTTCACAGGTTCAATATGTAGAGTGGAAAGGCATTGAGTACACCTTTACCTACATATGTGAAATTGTTTGATTGCCCCAAATCAAATGAGGAAAACGAATTCATGACCAAAACTCCCTATCAGTATGTTGTTGGTAGTCTCATGTATGCTATGGTAGCTACGAGACCAGACATTGCATTTGAAGTGGGAGTTGTGAGCATATATATGTCTAATCTTGGCAAGAAACATTGGGAAGAAGCGATCAAGATGATTTTGAGATATCTCAGTGGCATTAAGGACAAGTGTCTACGCTTAGGTAGAGGGAAAGCATCCATTATTGGTTACACAGATTCTGACTATGCTGATTGTGTAGACAATCGTATGTTGCAGCAAGTGAGGCATGTAAGGAAGCATTGTGGCTTTCTCGTATTGCTTGAAATATGGGCTTGCCTCAACATGTACCTTGTTTGCTCAATGACAGTTAGAGTGCCATTGCTTTGGCTAAGAATCTGGTCTATCATGTAGAGACCAAGCACATTAAGGTGAGGTATCATTTCATTAGAGATTGTTTAGCAATTGAACACATTATTCTTGAGAAGGTTCACACTCAAGATAATGTTGCAGATGCTTTGACTAAAGCTCTACCACAGGATAGCTTTCGACACTATTGTCACTTGATAGGGGTTACTTCATTCATGATTTTACACAATCACTTATATATTGTGTAACATGCCCATCAGGTGGGAGGTATAGTCTTTATACTTACAATCAGGTATTCTTTGTCATTCTTTATTTTTCTCCCATAGTTACTTTGTCCATATTGGCCTTTTGTGGGAGATTGTTACCGTTAGTGTCCATGTGAAAGGCCAAATGGCCACCGAACACTTCTTTGTATATGTTCTTTAATAAAACAGATAGTGGCCTAGTCAATCACAGATTATAAGTTCGACTGCATTTTGTAAGACCTAAAGAACTCTATCTTGGTGCTCCCTATGTAGTGTTTTTTTCTGCATATTCTGCAGCCTCAGAGCACATTGTCTTAGAGCTCTCGAAAAGAAGAGTGCACCATGGTGCATCGCCATCAAATTACTTCACTGCATGAAAACGGATGTCAAATTCCATGACTTTTAAGAAAGTTGTTGAACTCATTTGACATGTATTCACCTCCTCCATCAGATCTTAATGTTTGAATATACTTCCATGTCTACTTTTCCACCATAGCTTTAAAATTATGGAAGTGAGTGAACACCTCACTCTTCTCTTTCATAAAATATACCCACACTTTTTGTGTATGTTCATCAATGAAAGTAGCATAAAACCTGCAACCGCCCATACATGTGGTCTTTGCAGGACCCCAAACATGTGTATGTACTATTTCTAGCATATTCTCACTAACATGCTTGTCATGCAAAAATGATGATCTTGATTGTTTACCAAATCGACATGGTGCACATACCTTTTGCATCTCTACAACCTTGAAATTTGGTAGTCCATGGACAATCTCCTTTGACTACATCAATTTCAGCCTTTGCAAGTTTGCATGTCCAATCCGTTTGTGCCAGATCTTTATATCAGCAATGACTCCTACACCTTTTGCAAACATGGCTACATTCATTTCAAGAATTTTCACATTTAAGCTGAACATCCTACCCACTTTGTTTCCTTTGGTAATCAATCTTCCATCCCGTTTGTATTCTTCTACATATAACCCATCGGCATTGAAACTGACTTGTAATCACTAGTCAACCATTCGTCCAACAGAAGCCATATTCTTTGCTATATTTGCAACATGCAACACATCGGCAAGATGTTTTACCTTCTCGTCCTCCATAGACAATGCTATGTTTCATGTATGCTCAATAGGGTGTGATGTGTTATCACCTATTTCATCATATCTAGGAACAGGCAATTCATCATGTGATGTTGAACCATGAACAACTTCTCCCGAATCATCTCCACTTGTGGATGCATAGTTGTTTTGTTGCCTTCAGTTATTTTGATTTTTTCAATCGGCAATCACGTTCAAAGTGTCTAGGTTTACCCCAATTTTAGCATCCTTTACTGTCATTACCTAAATCATTTCTTTGGAAATTTCTATGATCTCTTTGGCTCCCCGTGCCTCAAAACTGTCCTCTTCCTCATGCATGAATCTGTTGTTGACTTTGGTCTTGGTTATTGTTTCCTCTCTCACTTCCAAAACCTCTACCTCTACCTCTTCCTCTGCCATAGTAGAATGCGTACTTAGAACTAGATTTTCCTTGGGAGTTTGAATCCTCACCAAGATTCTTTTCTTCAATAATCAGCATAAATATGAGATCTGCAAAATTCGAAATATTTTCCCTAGCCTGTATAGAAGTTCTGAACTACTTATATGAAGCTCCTAAACCACGAAGGCACACTTCCACCTTATCATCATCATCTACATTCACGCCAATAGATGCAAGTGACTCGCATATGCTTTTGATTTTGAGAGTGTCGCCACTTATCGACATGCTTTTCTTTTCCAATGTATGTAGCTTGTTCTTGACTTGCAAATTTCATGCCTTTCTATTGGTCTCATACAATGTGATCAAACTGTTCCAAGCCTCTTTTGGAGTATTGGCATCCTGTATATGTTCAACCATGCTATCTTGTATGCTTAAAGATAGCCAATACATTACCTTTCATGCTCCTTGATTCCATTCCTCATATGCTCTTAATTGTTTTGCAGTCTGATTCCTCTCTGGTAACTGCAGAGCATTTTCGTTCTCTCCTTCGATGTACTTCCGGTAGCCTTTTCCCATCAGGAAATTTTTCATTCTGAATCTCCAAGCATGGAAGTTATTCTTGTCCAGGTTATCGCTCATAAGCTGACTCATTCCATCTGTGTTTGCCAATTCTACAACAATTCACAACACTGCAAAACACTAGAAGCCGCACTTCTGCTTGAACACTATCGCACTATGATGTGACAATTCGATCTCAGAAAAACATAGTTTTCGTGTATCAACAGTACATGAAATCGCTTGAAATTTTGGACCTAGAATATATGAGTATTGCCAAACAAGACGCAAGTTACAGTTTTGCAAACTGACCTGGTTTTTCTCTAGGCCCCACATTGTGGGCTTGAAATGGAGGTCGAGATGGCTCTGAAACTCTGATCTAACAAGGAGCCAATTTTTGTAGCAATCTGAGGTCATTTGTGAATCGTGGTTTCTCCACGCCTTCTCACATACTCTTCACCATCAACCTTCTCCACAAGCTCTACAGCTACACTGGCTCTGATACCACGTCACGAGGAAGGGGATAAGGAAGAGAGCTCACACACACACTCACAATCAAAGAGAAGCACACACTCAGATTGAGGCAAAGAAGAATGATCTTCTTTTATTACATAAAAAGGAATGTACAAGAATGACCTAAAAACAAGAATACAACTACTGCAATATATAAAGACCAGTACATAAGGAAAAACCTAATGTCCATGAATGAGTGAGCTCGCAAGAAACAAATGTGCCATCACTCTCCGTAGATAAATCTAATAAAGCTCAATGAAGTATCCCTAACATATACCGGCGTGACCACTATACATGTCAGAGAAACAAAAAACTAATATGTGTTATCCTGGATCATCACATGTTGAGCTTGATATCTCAACAGATCCTACCTTGGAATGAGGCTTAGCTATTACTAACACCTGATTGGCTACATGTTTCCACGATTTTGGCTTAACCTTGAGTAGCTCCTCTAAAGTGAGATTGCACTGCACTTTAGTATTCTTTACTACCTCCGTGTTCCTAGGTATGACTGAGTCTTCATTCCTTATCAAGACCATGAGCGCTCTCATACAGGTAGACTTTGCTTCCCATGGGCCTCTGAAATGGGGTAGTTTCTGCAAGGAATTAGACTCAAAGTCTAATCTCTCACTAGATTGGGCATCCCTTCATAAATGGAAGGAATGTCTTGTGGGAATTGATCGTGCAAGTCATCCACAAGTTCAATGGGAGGAGGATTTTCACTTTCTTTTGCCTATTTCTCTTCTTGAATTTCTCTTAGAAATTCTGGGGAATGTCGATTTATAGAAGAAGATGTGTATGGTTCTGTGGAGGAAGGCTCACCCTTTCACTTGCCTTGTCCTTTCCTTGGGAGATGGCTTCCTTTCCAAATTTTTCAATTAAGCTCTCCAATTTTTCTAAGAGTCCATCAAAATGCAATTGTGTCTTAGCTGAACTAGAGTAGTTGAAAAGGCGACTAGCTTCAAACATGGTTTGAGTCAGTTCTACCATCTTATCACAAAGCTTGGTTCGTTCAATCTCTAGATCAGCTTTGAGGTAACATTTTTCATGATCTGTCATATTTGGCTCTTCTTGAATTCTGGACTGATATGCTTTAAGTATCATGTCTACATCTTTCAAAGTGGGATCTGTTAGCACTCATCCTACTCTAGGTGGTGGTGGGGTTGTATGAGGTGGGTTAGAAGGTGGTGGATTGGATGGTGATAGGGATGGTGCTGGTGCTAGTGGTATGAGAGAGTGCATTTAAGATGTGAGTTCAACTATTTTAGCTTTTGTTTCTTTTAAGCTTTCCTCTAGCTCGCTCATCTTTTTAGAACATTGCCTTTTCATTCTTTCACGACTATCTTTCCAAGCTGTTGTCCTTTTCTTAGTTATACTCTCAGTCTCACTGATCTCTGAACTCTTTTCCTGTCCTAAGCCTTGGTTTTGTTGCATTGCCTAAGCTCTAGTGACCACTTGCACTGGGGCAATGGAAGTTACACTTCCAGTAGAATCTACCATTAACCCAATCACATTGATTGGAGTGATCCTTGGCCTATTGTTTGGGTTCTTCGGACAATCTCATAAGAGATGCTCCTTCCCACGATTCCTAACAAAAACCTTGAATTGTCACTGATTCGGGCTGCATTGGTGCAGGTAGAAGACAATCACGAATGAAATGATCACCTTGGCATCTACAGCGTGGTCCTCTAGGCACTTGGGGTCTCAATTGTCTAGGGTGGGGCCTAGAATTAGGATTTGCATACATGATATTAGTGTATTCATGCTCTCCACTAGATTCACTAGGGTCTTCATAATAGTACGTTTCATTATGCTCAGGTGACTGCATATAGTAAGCTTGTGGGCTATTGATATGAGTTGAGTCAAAACAAAGATCATTCGGATCACTTTCTGAAAGCAATGGTGAGACTGGCACTAAGGCTCTATTCAGAATTCTTCTGTAGCTGCATACTGAAAGAACTTGGAGAAGCTTGTAGAAGGTAGAAAAGTGCATTTCGAAGCGACTAAGTTTGGTCAAGCCAACCGGCACAAGACCAGCCCTTGAGCTTATGGAGACTCAAATTGACCTTATAAGCATGTAATAGTGCAAAGAAATACACTATGTACTTTGGAGCATCAAGGGGAAGGAGTCGATACAAAACAGATAGGTTCGCAGGTCGACTAGCTCAAAAAACTTACTATGGAAGAGACAATGAACTTCAAATGCCCATAGTGACCAGCGTGATTACAATTAGAGTGGTACACATAGGGTTGAGTGTATGGAATGCACAAAGTTATAAAGAATAAGCAAAATATGCTATAGGAATGAATGCGACATTCACCAGTGGTACTTCCTATTTTTCACGAATACGTAGAGATTGACCCCGAGACAGAAAAACTGAGATTTCTCTCAATCTACCGAACCAAATGCTATGCAAATTTATAGGCATAAACTAGACACTTATAGATTTCCAATGCGTCATCTTGCACTCAATTTGGAGCTGTGAAGAGAGAGCAGCAGCCTCTGCAAGATTACTGTTGGCGAAGTAGATGATGCAGAAAATTGAAGGAGCAACATAATGATGATCACAAGTGTATGTATATTGCTTCCATGTAATGTACAAGTGATTTCAAGTCCTTATATAGCCTCTAGGAGTGTTCCACGACTTTTACAAGTTGAATTTGAATTCAAATGAAGGTGGGAATGGTTGTTGGAGGGAATCAATTCACTTTCCTACAATCTAGGAAAAGTGAAGATCTAGTTTGATCTACTTTTTGGTGATTGATTGCTTGATTGAATGCAACTTCAACCACCACAAATTCGTGGGATTTTGGCTCTATATTTCTACCTTTTCATGTGTAAAGCTCAAGGCTTTTACAACGGTAAATGAGCCATCAAAAAATCTCTCAAAAAATACAATAAATGAGAATATGAAAAAGAACTTACCAACGGATATTCTTTCGATACGATAGCCTTTGATGTAGATCAAATCCACCTCAAGCATAGTGTAAGCTTGATGTTCCAACAGCTCCCCCTCAAGCTAAAGTATGCTTGAGTCTTCATTCTCTAATAGGTTGAATACCTGCCATAGCTTTGAATCTACAAAGCTTTATTCCATCAAGTGCCTTCGTCATCATATCTGCTACTTGATTTTTAGTTGGAACAAAAGAAATGTCGATCTCCTTTGCCATGAGCTTCTCCCTGATGAAGTGGTAATGGACTTCTATGTGCTTGGTTCTCGCATGGAAAATAGGATTTGCCGCTAGATGCATGGAACTTACATTATCTCCAAATATATGAGGTTTGGAACTCACAAGTCCCAAATCTATATACAATGCTTTTAACCATATTGCCTCTTGAGTTGCTATGGTCAAGCCTCTGTACTCTACTTCAGTTGAGGATAAAGCAACTGTTGGTTGCTTCTTGGAACTCCATGACACTAGCTTTGAACCTGCAAATGCTAGGTAACCAGAAGTACTTTTTCTATCATCCTTAGCTCCTGCCCAATCTACATCTGAGTAGATTTTGATATCCAAATCTGAAGAGTAAGGATAGAATATACCTTCATTGATTGTACCTTTGAGATACTTAAGTACTCTCTTATCCGCATCCATGTGTGGTCTTCTCGGTGAGTGCATGAACTGACTAAGCACTCCCACACTATATGAGATGTCTGCCCTTGTATGAGTAGCATATATCAAGCTACCTACCAAGCTTTGATACTCTTTAATGTCTTCAATTTTCTCACCTTCATAAACACTTAGTTTATGATTCATCTCCAAAGGTGTACCTACAGGTTTAGTGTTCTCCATTTTGAACTTGAGAAGAAGATCCTGAATGTATCTTCTTTGAGTCAAATACATTCCTTCATCTGTATATATCACCGGCATACCTAGGAAATATGTGAGCTCACCTAGGTCACTGATTTTGAACTCCTCTTGCATGTGTCTCTTGATCCTTTGAATGCCATTTAGATCATCACCTGTCACAATAATATCATCTACATATACACATAGATAGATAACCTCATCGTGATCCCTTTTGATGAATAGAGAAGGATCTGAGCTGCTAGCTTTGAACCCCTGATCTTGAAGATATGTAACCAACCTGTAATTCCAAGCTCTAGGAGCTTGTTTCAATCCGTACAATGCTTTCTTAAGTCTGCAAACATAAGATGGATGATTAGGGTTTTCAAAACCTGGTGGTTGTGACATGTATACCTCTTCACTTATCCAACCATTTAAGAATGCATTTTTCACATCAAGTTGGAGCAGTCTCCAATTCCTTGTAGCAGCTACACTTATCAATGTCCTGATTGTAGTCATCTTTGCAATTGGTGAGAATGTTTCCTCATAGTCTATACCATGAGTTTGTGAGCATCCTTTGGCAACTAATCTTGCCTTGTACCTGCAAACTGATCCATCTGAATTTCTTTTAACTTTATATACCCATCTGCAACCAATTACCTTTTGATTCGGCGATGTTGGAACCAAATCCCAAGTGTCCATCTCCTTCAATGCATCTATCTCTTTGTTCATGGCCTTTTCCCAATTAGGGGTTCGCTTTGCCTCTTCATAGGTTGAGGGTTCCTCTGAAATAGAGTCTTTTGCCAAGTAGATTGAATGCTTCGTAACAAACATGGAATCATATCCATACCTTTCTGGTTGTTTCTTCTCTCTTGCTGATCTTCTAGGTGCTTGTTTGGAGCATTCTCCAACCTCTTGCATCTTTGCTTTGCCTCTTGACTTCCATAGCTTGTAATCCCTTTCTCTTTCATCTTGGCCATCGTCTGTATCACTTCTTGGATCCTGGAACTGTGTATCATGCTTGCTTCCTAATTGATGAGAGTCAGAATCAAGATCATATGGTAGTGTTACCTTTTGTTTGTCTTCATCATACCAAGACATGTGTTCTTCAAATACAACATCTCTACTTGTAGTGAATTGCTTGGTTGAAGGATTGAAGAACCTATAACCCATCTAAGTTGAATCATATCCAATAAACACTGCCTTTGTTGCCCTTTCATCTAGCTTACCTCTTATTTGTGATGGTACATGAACATAAGCTAAACAACCAAAAACCTTGCAATGTCTAAGACTAGGTTTTCTTACATGCCATGCTTCATAAGGAGTCATACCTTGAAGTGATTTGGATGGTAGTCGATTGACAAGGTACACAGCAGTTGAAATAGCTTCTGCCCATAGATAATGTGGCAACTTCTTCTCTTGAAGCATTGTTCGGGCTGATCCAACCAATGTCTTGTTTCTCCTCTCTGCAATTCCTTTTAGTTGAGGAGAGTACCTGGTAGTCACTTCCCTTTTGATACCTTTGTCCTGCAAGAACTCATCAAACTCTTTGGAGAAGTACTCTCCCCCTCCATCAGATCTGAGCTTCTTTAGTGATCTACCTATATGATTCTCCACATGTGCAAGATACTTCTTGAAGCAATCAAACACTTCATTCTTACTCTTGATAAAGTATAGAACAGTCCATCTACTATGGTCGTCAATAAATGAGACATAATACCTTGATCCTGCCAATGAAGGTTCTTGACTTGGTCCCCATACATCTGTGTGTACTAAGTCCAATAAGTTGTTGTGGATATAGCCTTTGTGGTTGAATGGTTGTCTTTTGCCTTCCCAATCTGACATGCATCACACCTGTTGATCATGTGTTGCTTTGATATGTTCGGCAGTCCTAGAACACTTTGATCCCTGCATATATCCTTCAAGGTTCTTTCATTCACATGAGCAAGTCTCTTAGGCCACACTTCAATCTCACTTAGGGTTTGAGACCCAAAGTTGAATAGAGCTATGTTCCTGGTTTCTCCTACTTCAAAAGTAAAGAGCCTACCATGCTTCTCACCTCGGGCTATCTTCTTGAAGCGTTGACATGGATCTTCCACAAAATCTCCATGTTGGGTGAACCTAACTTGCAAGCCTTTTTCAACTATTTGGCCTACACTTATTAGGTTCTTAGTGATAGTGGGTACATAGAGAACCTTACTCAGAATGTTTTTCCTGCCATTGGAAGCTTTGATATTACCAATCTTCTCCACATTGTGCTTTGTGTCATCCTCTGTTTGCACTTCATGTCTATGCTTTGGACTTTCCAAATCAGATAGAAGAGCAATGTTGCCTGCAACATGATTCAAACATCCTGAATCTATGTAGAACAAATGATCATGTTCTTTACCTTCTTTGTGGCTTAGATTCATAAGAAGCAATGATTCTTCATGTGGTTGATCTTTTGAATAATTGTTGTAGTCCCTTCTATTATAGCTTCTATTGTTATTGTTGAAGTTGTGTCCACTTCTGCCTCTATTGCTGCCATATCCACCTCTTCCACTTCCTTTCTAGGTCTTCCCATTGAACCAACAATTCTGAGTGGTGTGGTTGGTCTTATCGCATATGGCACAAGGTTGAACATTCTGACCTTTGGCTTTGTCTTGCTTTGGTCCTTTTTTCTTCCCTTTCCACTTGCTCTTGCTTGCAAAGTTGGCTTGAGAAGTCTCTTCTTCATCTTCTTCCTTCTTCTTGCCTTTCTGCTTCTTATCCTCTTATCTATATATAGAGCACTAGTTGAATTACCATGATAAGAGTTACCTTCCTTTATGCTATTGTTGGATTCTTGATTGAAGAGTTGTCCAAGAAAGATGTTGAAGTCTGGAGTTTGCACATCCATGATGAGATTGTAAGCTGTCGTGAAGGATTGTCATTGCTTATCACTTTGAATGCCGTTGAGAATTTGCCTCATGATGACCTCTTCTTCAATCAGCTCTCCAATGGATGCTAACTGATCTATAACCTCCTTGACCTTGGTAACAAACTCTGTGATGGTTTGTTTACGTGTCTTCTTCATTTGGTTGAACTCGTTCCAAAGATGATTCTTTCTTGCTTTGGTACTAGCAGAAAAGAAAGTCTCGAGGGCATCCCAAGTCTCTTGAGATGTCTTACATCCTCTAATATGTGGTAATAGAAAGTCAGAGATAGAGTTTAGTATGTACGACCTTGCTTGAGCATCCCTTGCGCACCAAAGTGTGAGCTTATCTGTCTCCTCTTGTGTAGGTCCTCCTTTGGATCTTGGAATAGGCATAGCTTCATCACTTGTTACAATTCCATAAAGATTTCTACCTTGCAAATAGGCCTCCATTTTGATTTGCCAAGCCACGTAGTTGTTTCGATCAAGCTTCTCGATCATTAAGGGAAAGCCGTCACCCATCTTGATTTAGCTCTGATACCATTGAAAGAACTTGGAGAAGCTTGTAGAAAGTGAAAAGTGTGTTTCAAAGCGACGAAGTTTGGTCAAGCCAACCGGCACAAGACCAGCCCTTGAGCTTATGGAGACTCAAATAGACCTTATAAGCATGTAATAAGTGCAAAGAAATACACTATGTACTTTGAAGCATCAAGGAGAATGAGTCGATACAAGACATATAGGTTCGCGGGTCGACTAGCTCAAAAAACTTACAATCTATGGAAGAGACAATGAACTTCAAATGCCCATAGCGACCAGCGTAATTACAATTAGAAAAAATCCTTTTATCAGAGTGATACACATAGGGTTGAGTGTATGGAATGCACAAAGTTATAAGGAATAAGAAAAATATGCTATAGGAATGAATGCGACATTCACCGGTGGTACTTATTTTTCAGGAATATGCAGAGATTGCCCCCGAGACACAAAATCTGAGATTTCTCCCAATCTACTAAACCAAATGCTATCAAAATTTATAGGCATAAACTAGACACTTATATCTTTCACTCAATTTAGAGCTCTGGAGAGAGAGCAGCAGCCTCTGCAAGATTACTGTTGGCGAAGAAGATGATGCAGAAAATTGAAGGAGCAACACAATTATGGTCACAAGGCTTCCATGTAATGTACAAGTGATTTCAAGTCCTTATATAGCCTCTAAGAGTGTTCCACAACTTTTACAAGTTGGATTTGAATTCAAATGAAGGTGGGAATGGTTGTTGGAGGGAATCAATTCACTTTCCTACAATCTAGGAAAATTGAAGATCTAGTTTGATCTACTTTTAGGTGATTGATTGCTTGATTGAATGCAACTTCAACCACCATAAATTCGTGGGATTTTGGCTCTATATTTCTACCTTTACATGTGTAAATCTCAAGGCTTTTACAACGGTTAATGATCCATCAAAAAATCTCTTAAAAAATACAATAAATGAGAATATGAAAAAGAACTCTCCAACGGATATTCTTTCGATACGATAGTCTTTGATGTAGATCAAATCCACCTCAAGCATAGTGTAAGCTTGATGTTCCAACACATACTTCACTGGAATCACATTGGCTGGAGTTGGAGGTTCTTGAGCTAACATAGGTGGAGGCCTTTGTTAGGTTTGGTAGGGTTGCTAATAGGGTTGTTGTGGCCTACCATACTGCTATGAGTACTGATTCTGATATCTCCCTTGTTGTGGATATTGTTGTGGATAATTTTGCCCAACAACTTTCTTGTTATGAGGGCAATCTTGTCCGATGTGGTTAGTGTACCTCCTTTCTATCGTGCAATATTGGCTATTCGGGTTCGCTTGTGGTTGAGCCATAATGGGGCACACATTAGCCATGTAGGGCAGACCTAGCTGCACCACCCATGGTAGTAGATGCACTATTCCAGTATCTACTTTATTCAAAAGAGGAGGGATCTCCCTATAGATAGATTCACACATAGAGCTTTTGAGGCATCTATATAAATATCAGAGTCAGGATATGAGAGAGCTTGGTACACTAAGGTTAGAGTCTAGTTTGATAGTCATGGACTTGATATGGACAAATTGTCATCTTTTTAGTATGACCCTGACTCACCTCACATCCACCTCTCTTCGTGAGAGGAATGTTATGCTCAGATAGGATCTCTAGGAGCTCTACATTAGTGAGACATGGCACACACCACACATGGGATCAAGACTCTCACACTATCGAGACTAGTTCTTAAACATACTAGCGGGCGGTTTCATCCAACGACCACACTACATGGATACCTACATGCCTCATAGCTCGAGGGTAGCGATTGACCAGTTGAGAGTCTCATCACACCGACTAGAGATTGAGATCGGCAGAGCCGCAGACATTCCCAGAGAGGAGCGGATATGCAGGGTATGTAGAGTAGAGATGGCAGATGAGGAGCACTTTGTATGCAGATGTAGCGCATATGATGGCATCAGAGGCAAATACGAGACTCTGTTTATAGGGCAACCCACCCTCGGAGAGATCATGGACTCTAGAGACCAGCGACATCTCGGGAAATTCTTACTAGAGATACAGAGTCACAGAGATTCCCTACTCCAGCCTACTATAGCAACCCATATAGGAGAGAGACAGAGTCAGCTCACTTACTTCTTTATTCCATGACGTGCTGCAGCCCTCCTCCCCTTAGCTCACACACCGAGAGGGGTGACTCTTCAACAAGCTTAGACTTCTCAAGCTAGGAGACGACCCTGTGCCATAGGATATCAGGCCTCGAGACTTCACCGACACTAGATTGCGGAGATCCACGCTCGTGACCACCGTGCCATGGAGAGACGATCCCAGATGATGGTTGATCCCCCTGTAGCCATCATTGTGGATCCAACCTTTGCTTATCCCTTGCTCTTGCTCAAGAATGCCGTTCTCAAGCTTGCAGTATGCTTGTGCTCTGGATGCCCTTTGGTGCTCTCAGTGGACCTCTAAAAGTCCCAAAGTTAGCTCAAGATTTCAATTTAATTGACTTAACAAACCATGTCCATTCATGTAATACAAAGACCTTTGATTTGCTTTTATGAAATTCCCTTAGACATCCCTCAACTTATCACCCTTGTGGAAGATCAACTTCAAAATACCATATCTATAACTCCACGTATTAGTTTTACAAAGCCAGTGGATATTTATGTGGGATTCAAACCAAGCTTTCCAATGAGCATAAGATCACTAGAAAGGGAGTTCATATGAAGAAGTTATGTCAATTCAGGGTTCTGGGGTCAAAAGAGGGTTGAAACAGGCTAACAGACAAACAAGGTTTCTTGAATTATTTTCTTGGGGCCTCCCTATGTACCTATAGCTTGATATGTATGCCCAAAATTAGCCAAAATTTGCAATTTAAGAAACCTTAAAAAATTTTCCAAAATTGGTTGTCATGGCCTCTCAATTGCGATGGACAGAGTCAATCGCGATTGATGGGTGTCAATCGCGATGGACAAGGGTGTCCATTGCAATGGATGCTTTCAATCACGATGATGTTGTCAATCGCGATTGATAGAATTTCTCTGGTTTCTTAATTTATATTGTGTCAATCGTGGCCCATCAATCGCGATGAATAGCTTTTTTGCCGATTTTGGGTATGAATCACGGATTTTCTATCGGTCGCGATGGACAGGCAGTCCCTCGTGGGACTCTCAATCACGATGGATTGATTTTTCAAGATTTTTGTGTTACCTTCTGTCAATCAGGCCTCTATATGTCGTGGTGGACAAGAAAATCGCCATGTTTGAGTGTCAATCGTGATTTTTCAATCAATTGCGATAGACATAAGTGTGCGTCATGATGGATACTGTCAATCATGATTGATTGGTTGTCCACTGGGATCTATCGATCGCGATGGATAAGCTGTCTGTCGCGATGGACACTATCAGTCATGATTGATGCTGTCAATCGCATGGACATAAATTTTGCAAATTTCTTAGAACTTTTTACATATTTGTGATGTGCAAGGTCCCTAGATTGTGTTTGTGCACTTAGTTTTACCAAAATGTCGATTTTTGTGTCAATCGTGATTGACAGAGCTCAACGCCCCAAGAGAAGACATTTTATGTACCTGTGCAAGCTGCTGGAGATTATGATGCAGCCAAAACATGTAAGAAACACTAAAAAACACACAAAAACAGCAAGCACAATAGCTCTCTCTCAAGTGAAATGAGGGGAATGAGGTGGAAAGGGTGATATGACCAAAAAATTGAAAATTTAATGAAGGTGGAGATGGAGGTGGGAGATGGTGAGGATGATGATGGTGAAGAAAATAAAAGAAAATAGAGAATAGTAAAAAAAATACATATGACTCCAACATCACAACTCTACATCTTACCATCACACGCTCGTCCTTGAAGCTCTCCCCTCGGCAACGACGCCAAATTTGGTGTCCCTCTAGTGTTGGGAGTGATGGTTGGATGCACTCAAAAGATTGAGTTGGTGCTGCTAGACCTGCTTCACACCTTCCCTCCTTTGACTCCAGATATGCTTAGTAGACTCCTTGAGCTTCCAAATGATACCAAGAAACCATACATGTGCTTTGCAAATGTTATGAGTAATGATCAAATCAAGACAGACTACTTGTGACTTCAAAATTCTGAAAAACTTGCTATTTTGGTATTGACACCTGCTCAGTGTTATGCTCAGTGTGACCAGTGTAGTTACAATTAGCAAAATTCCTTCTAGAGATTTCTATTAGCTTAGTAAGCTTCCATTTGCAAGTGGAATGAAAGGAAATGATAAACTACACTCAGAGAAATCACTTTAGCAAAATAAGGTACACCCCCGATTTTTGAGGAAACTTACTGTCACAGACCAGTGAGCACCTCGACTGCTATTTCTCTGTGATGGTTGATCCAATGGCCTTGAAATTTTGTAGGTGTATAGTAGACTTTGAGCTGAATCCAATGCACTTTGAATCATCCAATTTGGTTCAGTAGATCTTGAGATATGCCTCTTGGAAGTTGACAGAGTTGAAGATGGTCACTCAGAGAAACCAGAGATTATGAATGTAATGCTATGTATTAATTCACATTGATATACATTCCCATTGGCATAGAATGTGATGCTCAATGGTACTCAGAGGTGTAGGCTATGGTGTAGCTCACACACACTCAAAGATTTACTCAGAAATGCCTCGGGAAGAGTGAAGGATTACCCGCGACATTTTCCTAGTGACTTTTATATAGATTGAGTGAAATTTTGAATTTTGAATCCAAGTCAATCTCCTAGAATCTTTCACCTAAAGATTGATTGAGATATTCTCTCAACTAACCAATCACTTTTTCCACGAATTAGACTAGTAGGTGTGATTACATGAGTGGTAAAGTCATATTGACTTTTACAAGAGATAAAAAGGTAATAACCAATAAGCATTGGTTCCTATGATTCTTGTTCCATGTAGATATATCCTTCAAAGGTTCCAAGCTAAACTTTCAAAGTCCAAGCTTTATGTGAAGTCTTCAAGGTTGATATCCAAGCCAAGTGTTAAGGCTTGAATTACACCAACAGCTCCCCCTCAAGCCAAACACTTTGGCTCAAGTCTTCATCTCTAGTCTTCAATTACTTCCTGCAATCCAATCATGGATTTAAATCTGCATAGCTTGCTTCCATCCAGAGCTTTAGTAAGCAAATCTGCACATTGCATATTAGTAGACACATATGACAATTGAATATCTTTGCTAAGTAACTTCTCCCTCACATAGTGGTAGTGAACCTCTATGTGTTTTGTCCTAGCATGATAAATTGGATTAGCTGCAAGGTGAAGAGAACTTGTGTTATCACCAAAAATGATTGGTGGCCTTGTGTATAGGCCCAATTCTGAATATAAAAGCTTCAACCATATGGCTTCTTGAGTGGCATTTGCTAGCCCTCTATACTCTGCCTCAGTAGATGACAAAGCTACTGTGGGTTGTTTCTTGGATGACCAAGAAATTGGTTTATCACCTGCAAAACATATGTAACCAGATGTGCTTCTCCTGTCATCCTTGCAACCTGCCCAATCTGCATCTGAATATACCTTAATATCAATGTCTGATGAATAGGGAAAGTACAAACCATGATGTTGTGTTCCCTTTAGGTACTTTACTATCCTCTTGGCTGCCTCCAAATGAGGTACTCTTGGTTTGTGCATAAATTGGCTAAGTACACTAACACCATATGATATATCAATCCTGGTTAAGGTAGCATAATTAAGACTACCTATCATACTTTGGTAACCTGTAATATCTTGGATTTCTTCCCCTTCATGAGCACTGAGTTTGTGGTTGACCTCCATAGGAGTGCTTGAGACTTTAGCTTCCTGCAAATTAAACTTCTTGACCATGTCCTGAATATACTTCTTCTGAGTAATAAAGATACCTGAATTTGTATAGACCAATTCAAGTCCTAGTAAGTACTTCAATAATCCAAGATCATTAATCTTGAATTCCTTCATCATTTGTCCTTTGATGTGTCTAATTCCCTGAACATCATTTCCTGTAATAATGATGTCATCAACATAGACACACAAGTATATTACCTCTGAATTGTTCCTTTTGATAAACAATGAAGTATCTGCTTTACTCATTATGAATCCTTGGTCTAGGAGATAGGTTGTCAACCTATAATTCCATGCTCTAGGTGCCTGCTTCAATCCATACAGAGCCTTCTTCAATTTACAAACATGATTTACCTTCTTGGGATCTTCATAGCCAGGTGGTTGTGACATGTAGACTTCTTCAGATATCCATCCATTCAAGAATGCATTCTTCACATCCAATTGATACATGTTCCAATTCTTGGATGCAGCTACACTCACCATAACTCTGATAGTTGGCATCTTGGCCACAAGAGAAAATGTCTCCTCATAATCAATGCCTTGGGTTTGTGCAAAACCCTTGGCTACCAACCTAGCTTTATACCTGTTTATTGTACCATCTGAGTTCCTCTTGAGTTTGTAGATCCATCTGGATCCTATCACCTTCATAGAGTCCTTCTTGGGTACCAAGTCCCAAGTATCACTCTCCTTGAGAGCCTCCATTTCTTCATCCATTGCTTCCTTCCATTCTGGTTTAGTGATTGCTTCTTCAAATGTACCTGGTTCTTCATTCAACAGATCCTTTGCAAGATATACAGAGTGCTTGGTTACAAGTGAAGTATCATACCCATACCTAATAGGTTTTTTCTTTTCTCTCTAAGATCTCCTCATAGCTTGAGTTGAGGATTCTGGATTATCTTCTAGTTGCTTCATCTTCATCTTCCCTTTGGATTTCCAAGCCTTGAACTCTTCAATGTTGATGGTGTCTTCATCATCTGAGCTTGTGTCCTCTTTCTGAATTGGTTCTTGCTTGATAAGCTTGGGAAAGTCTTCTTCCATGTCATAAGGTAGACTAACCTTCCTGCATTCATTTTCATACCATGAATCATTCTCATCAAAGATGACATCTCTGCTTACCTTGAAGCCTTTGTTTGAGGGGTTGTAGAATCTGTATCCCTTCTGATTCAAATCATAACCAATGAAGATACATTTTTCAGCTTTAGGGTCTAGCTTTCCCCTTACCTGTGAGGGAATATGCACATATGCAACACAACCAAAGATTTTGCAATGATCCAGAGATGGTCTCTTACCATGCCAAGCCTCATAGGGTGTCATTCCATCAAGTGTCTTTGATGGCAACCTGTTAATTAAATATGTGGCAGTAGATACACTCTCTGCCCAAAGATAATTTGGCAATTTCTTTTCATTTAGCATAGACCTAGCTGTCTCTACAATGAGTCTATTCCTCCTTTCAGCTACCCCATTTTGTTCAGGTGAGTACCTTGTAGTGATCTCCCTCTTGATGCCTCTTTCCTGCAAGAAATCTTCAAAGTCATTGGAGAAGTATTCTCCACCACCATCTGACCTTAACTTCTTCAAATGTCTACCTGTTTGATTTTCAACTAATGCAAGATACTTTTTGAAACAATTAAATACTTCATCTTTATGTTTCATGAAGTATAAGACAGTCCACCTGCTATAGTCATCAATGAAGGACACATAGTACCTTGATCCAGATATGGATGGCTCCTTGCTAGGTCCCCAAACATCTGTATGCACCAATTCCAGATAATCTTCATGCATAAGACCTTTCTTGGTATAGGGCAATCTGTGTGACTTACCAAATTGACAAGCCCCACACTTGTATATCATGTGTTGCTTGGATACATTAGGTATCCCAAGTACACATTGATCCCTACTCATCTGCTTTAAGGTCCTCTCTCCAATGTGACCTAATCTCTTGTGCCAAATCTCCAATTCTAATAGGGTTTGATCTTTATAGTTGTACAAAGCAATATTCTTAGTGTCTTCAAGTTCAAAGGTAAACAATCTACCTGATTTTTCTCCCTTGGCTATCCTTCTGAATCCATGTCTTGGATCCTCCACATATGCACCATGTTGAGTGAACCTGACCTATAGACCTTTTTCCACAATCTGACCTACACTCATCAGATTCTTGGTGATTGTTGGAACATACAACACTCTGCTCAATAAATTCTGATTACCATCACTAGTTTTGACATTGCCTACTTTAACAACTGAATGTTTAGTGTCATCACCTGTCTGCACTTGATGCTTGCCTTTGGGTTCTTCCAAATCAGAGAGCAATGCAACATTTCCAGCTACATGGTTAGAGCAACCTGAATCAATATAGAATAAGTGATTATCATTGATACCTGACTTAGATGTCATATTCATGATCAATAGGGAGTCATCTTGCTCCTCTGCATAATTGTTGTAATCTTTCCTATTTCTGTATCCACCTTGATAGTTGCCATTGTGATTGTAGTTGTTGTTATAATTATTGTTGTAGCCATGGTAGCCTTGAGATTGGTTGAATCTGCCTCTGCCTTGAGAGTATCCTCCTCTTTGGTGACCTCTTCCTCTTTGGTTCTTGTAGTTTTTGTAACATTCATTTGTGGTATGGTTAGACAAGCCACAAATATTGCATGGAGATTGGTTGTAGGGTCTCCCCCTACCTGACTTACCTCCTCTGCCTCTACCTCTTGAAGATCTACCTCTCCCTGCATAGTTTGCTTGGGAGGTAGAGCCTTCTTCATCAACCTTTTTGTTTTTACCCTTGTCTTTAGCCTTCTTATCAGTATATAGGGCAGAGGGATTATTACCTTTTGATTGCTCTCCATTCTTTGTAAGTTTAGCTTCATGTGTGAAGAGTTGTCCAATCAGAGTTGTTAGATCAGGTGCTTGGATGTCCATGTATAAGTCCATTGTTGTGGTAAAGCTCTCCCACTTGTCATCTGCCTTTAGTCCATTGATTACTTGTCTGACTATTTGCTCTTCCTCAATCTCCTCTCCAACACTTGCAAGTTGGTCTGCAATGTCCTTGACTTTGGTAACAAAATCTGAGACAGATTGCTTTGATTGCTTCCTAAGAGTTGTAAACTCAATCCATAGCTGATTCTTTCTGGCTCTTGTGCTTGATGAAAAATAAGTTGACAAGGTTTCCCAAGTCTCTTGGGAAGTTTTGCAATTCCTTATATGTGGTAGAAGGAAATCAGAAATAGAGTTTAGAAGATATGACCTTGCCAAAGAATCTTTTGCACACCATTGATTGAGTCTCTCTTGCTCTTCCTTGGTGGGTAGGCCTCTAGCTTTGACTGAGGGCAATTCCTCATCTCCTGATATGAATCCAAACAAGCTCCTTCCTTGTAGATAGGTCTTCATCCTTAGAGACCAAGCTTGGTAGTTGTTCCTATCTAATTTGTCAATGAAGGAAGGGAAACCATCACCCATGATTACCTTATATGCTCTGATACCACTGTTGGGAGTGATGGTTGGATGCACTCAAAAGATTGAGTTGGTGCTGCTAGACCTGCTTCACACCTGCCCTCCTTTGACTCCAGATATGCTTAGTAGACTCCTTGAGCTTCCAAATGATACCAAGAAACCATACATGTGCTTTGCAAATGTTATGAGTAATGATCAAATCAAGACAGACTACTTGTGACTTCAAAATTCTGAAAAACTTGCTATTTTGGTATTGACACCTGCTCAGTGTTATGCTCAGTGTGATCAGTGTAGTTACAATTAGCAAAATTCCTTCTAGAGATATTCTATTAGCTTAGTAAGCTTCCATTTGCAAGTAGAATGAAAGGAAATGATAAACTACACTCACAGAAATCACTTTAGCAAAATAAGGTACACCCCCGATTTTTTAGGAAACTTACTGTCACAGACTAGTGAGCACCTCGACTGAGATTTCTCTGTGATGGTTGATCCAATGGCCTTGAAATTTTGTAGGTGTATAGTAGACTTTGAGCTGAATCCAATGCACTTTGAATCATCCAATTTGGTTCAATAGATCTTGAGATATGCCTCTTGGAAGTTGACAGAGTTGAAGATGGTCACTCAGAGAAACCAGAGATTATGAATGTAATGCTATGTATTAATTCACATTGATATACATTCCCATTGGCATAGAATGTGATGCTCAATGGTACTCAGAGGTGTAGGCTATGGTGTAGCTCACACACACTCAAAGATTTACTCAGAAATGCCTCGGGAAGAGTGAAGGATTACCCGCGACATTTTCCTAGTGACTTTTATATAGATTGAGTGAAATTTTGAATTTTGAATCCAAGTCAATCTCCTAGAATCTTTCACCTAAAGATTGATTGAGATATTCTCTCAACTAACCAATCACTTTTTCCACGAATTAGACTAGTAGGTGTGATTACATGAGTGGTAAAGTCATATTGACTTTTACAAGAGATAAAAAGGTAATAACCAATAAGCATTGGTTCCTATGATTCTTGTTCCATGTAGATATATCCTTCAAAGGTTCCAAGCTAAACTTTCAAAGTCCAAGCTTTATGTGAAGTCTTCAAGGTTGATATCCGAGCCAAGTGTTAAGGCTTGAATTACACCAACATCTAGCACAATGGCAAGTACCAATGTGAGGAGATCCACCTCATAACTGTCAATCCGTGGAAACATGAGGACTAGTATGATGACTGTGAGCAAGTGATGGCACCATTGCGTGAGTGAGAAGCACAGAAGCATGCACACACATACACACACACGCGCACACAAGGCAAGAACAAAGAGAGGAACAATGGAGTTCTTTGTATTACTCAAAATGTCTCTTACAATAGTTCAAAGATCTAACAAGCTAACCATAAAGATGAGCTCTCTAGCTCTTTTTATAGTTTTCTACTAGCTTTTGGCCTTGTGCAGACCTAGTGGCCGACCTAGTTAAAAATTAGGTTCCAAGGCTTATTTGAGGGCTCAAACGGAGTCTAAAAATTATGAAATTTGGTACGTGGCTACTTCTAATACTCCTCAAGCTTGAGGACTCCTCGGCTTGCACAAAAAAGAGTAGGGATAATTGAAAATGAAATTTACAATGGTGTGAAGTGACAAACCACTATTTGGGAAATATTTCTTCATGAAAAAGTATATGGCCTACTTGTCGGATCTATGTTGATTGCTTGCTTGCTTAATCCTTATTTCTGCTTTGAGTCCCTTCGTTGACTTCCCTATCTCGTAAGGCCTTGACCTCCTTGACTACTGCTAACAAATGTATTAAGGCTTTCCTCCTTATACAGTATTCATGTTGTTTTTAGATAATGTTCTCTATATATTTATAGTCTATGTGCAAAGGATTCCTTGTATTCTTAATAGGTTTCTCTAATGCTCCTCATTTTCAAGTATCAAGAATTTAGTGTTTAGTATTTTTGGTTTTTGAATGGTATCTTTTCCTATTCAAGTACATTTATAAAATGTTTTATTCCTAAGAATTTCGAGTTTGGAGATATTGCAATTGACCACCTCGTAGGAATTTAGAATCTAAGATGGAAATATCTAAGTTTGTAGGGTATCCATATGCACGAGTTGTATGGAAAGTTTATAGACTATAGGTTTTCTAATTTTGAAATTAGGAGATGGTGAAGCCTTGAAGGCCTTCATGGATAGGTGAAAATATAAAAAATCATTGTGGAAGGAAAATATGCTTAGAACATGACCCATTGAATTTGTGGCTCAACCAAATTTTCGACCAAGTAAAATGAAAGGATGGTAATAAATGTAACCTACATAATTATGGAATGATCCTTGCAATGGGAACAGTTGGACCCATGTGAGAAGATCTATGCAAATCAAGGCTTGAATTTAAGGCACCTTCTTTTCTGGATATTGAATTTTGCATGTCAAAGAGTTATCATGGATTAATTGTGCAAATTACTTTAGGCTTAGATCAAGTTCTACATTGCTTTTTATGCAAAAAAAGTTTTGGTTGATTGTCTCATACATTCATAATGCCAAATAATCTACACCTATGGCTGAATTGAAGTCGAATTTGTCAAATGCATCATTCAAATTGTCAATCCATGCATGACTTCACTAGTACATAGAGGTGTGCAATCTTTAATAGGGAAAGGAAGTGCTAGCTTAAGTGTACAATTGATCTTTCAGTTCCAACCTGAACCAAAAATCTAAATGAAGAAAAACATGACAACCAATATGCATGATTACTTATCCTTTGTTGTATTTGGTATCAACATAAGGTTGTAAAAAATTTTCATATATCCATGAAAGATTAAACTTAAAATGGCACTCGGATCATTATATGCATGCACTTACCTATATATGTGATTTGCACCTAGTAGCTGTCGACCTTTAGAAAGAGAGACTCCTAAAAGAGATCCTAAAATATAATCTACAGTGCTCTGTCCACAACTATGTGAAAAGCATGTGAAAGCACCTGACCCTGGCCACCTACATCCCATTATGGAGAATGAGATGATGTCGCCCACCGAGGCCCATAAGGTTTCTACCATAACCTATCATATCTTGACCCATATCATCAGACGATCTTCAATCTCAATCTTGTCTGTATCTAAATTGTTCGTGAAATGAGGATGCTCCATGTCATGTCTCACAATGATGGGATTGTGTACGTACATTGAAGTCCCTAATAAGAAATACCTCACCTAATGCGGAGTGGTGAATTATGTCCTATCATAATGGGGTGTATGGTGAATGAGTATCTCGAACGTGACCATCTTCATCATGTCTAGCATATGTTCAACCTCGTGGGGGGAAATAGCATATAGCAATGTAAATCCATCTCCTCCTGGTGAGATCAATGCAAACTCACATATATCGTGCTTCTTCATCTTTATTCAAGATCTGGATCTATCTCTGGATGTCAACTCTGAATTAGATTGCTACACCACCAGACTCGCGTGAACTATGCCAACATAGCAGAAACAGAGCCTGAGTTATTTGTCAAGAAGTCTGCCAACATAACAGAAACAGAGTTGGAGTTATTTGTTACGATAGAGGTATTCTCCTTGAATAAAGATTCAAGAACGGATGACTCATGGGTGTTGGATAGTGGTGCATTGCATCACATGATGAGCTCCATCACAGTAAAGGTAGGCAATAATTCAAGATGTCTTATAGAGGGTGAAGGTACGATTTCTTTGATTAACTCTAATGGGGATGTCAGAAAGCTTTCAAATGTTTTGTATGTTCCACAGATCATACAAAAACTACTTTCAATCGCCTCTATAACTGATCACGGTCATCAAGTATCTTTGAATACATTCTAAGATTACGGACAGTAACAACAACATTGTTGCGACTGGCATAAAGAGGAGCAACTTGTATGAGTTTTGTGCTCTTACAGCCACTACAAGTGTGGGCACAAGTAAGCCATGGCATGAGATATTTACCCACATCGGATACCCTATACTGAAGGAGATGCATCACAAGGGTATGGTTGCACACCTACCATAGATTATCAAAATGAAGAAACCATGTGAAGCTTGCATGATGGGCAAGCAACCGAGGAAGGCATCTCCACAAGAAAGCAAGAACAAGGCAAGCTATCCTCTAGAGTTGGTGCATCCTGACTTGTGCAAAAAATGCCTACATAGACCTTGGTCGGATCTTCCTATTTCATGTTACTTGCTGATGACTATAGCAAGCAAGGCGCAAGCTTTTGGTAAGACTAGAGAATGGCTTCAGCTTGTTGAAACTGCAATAGGAAAGACGATGAAGGAATTCAAGAGAGATAGCAGTGGTGAGTTCACATCACTAGAGTTTGAAGATTTCTGCAAGAGTAAAGGAATCAAGCATCAAGTCATAGTGGCACATAGCCCTCAACAGAACGTTGTTGCACAATGTCGGAATCGAACCATCATGGAGATGGCAAGGTGCATATTGAAGGGAAAGGGTTTGTCTAATCAATTTTGGGCAAAGGCTATCGACACTGCTCTCTACAACTTGAATCAAAGCCACACCAAGGCACTTGATGGAAAGACTCGACAAGAGGCCTACACTGGTAAAATACCTTCTATTTCCCATTTCAAAGTATTTGGAAGTGAATGTTATGTACATGTTCTAGATAGGGAGAGAAACAAGATTCAACCAAAAAGCATGAAATCTATCTTCCTAGGGTATAGCAAAGATAAGAAGGCTTATAAGATTTATGACCGTGAGGCCAAGAATATCATGGCGAGTCGAATTGTGGTGTTTAAGGAGAAGCAACCACATGCAGTGGAGGTGGAAAAGAGAACTTCTGCTTTATCATCACGCAAAGGGGAAATCCACACTGAATCTGGCCCAAGGTGTATCCCTTCTACACAAGAGAAGGAAGCATCATCTTCAGATGATGAGTCTAAGAGTCACCAACTTGTCGTCACCCAAGTCAAAAAGCCATTGCCACATTGGATGAGGCAGATCTATGATTCTGCAAACCCCATCCCACACACACTAGAATAGGTTGCAAATGGACCGAGGCGATCATAGAGAATAGAGGAAGAGAGATAGGCAAGCGCCTATATTATAAACACAGCCTTGATGGTTGATCTCATTCACGAACAAGCAAAGGGACCAACCAGTGTGGAAGAGGCACTCCACGATTTGAGTTGGAGGGCTAGCATACAAACATAATACAACAATATCATGAAGAATGGAACTTGGGAGCTAGTGGATTGACTCCCTAAGCATAAACTCATTGGCAACCAAGTGGTTCTGGAAGCTAGAGTAAAGGTTGATGCTACTCTGGAAAAAATACAAAGCAAGACTTGCTACACAAGGAGTTGAAGGCATTGACTTTTGTGAATTATTTGCCTTGACTGCAAGGATGACTACTATCTGAGTAGTACTAGTTGCGGATGCATATAAGCATTGGCCAATTTATCACATGGATGTCAAATCAGCGTTCTTGAATAGAGACCTCAAGGAGGAGGTATATGTGTCTCAACCACTATGGTTTGAGGCTCCCCATTCAGAGAATAAGGTATGTTAGCTGAAGAAGGAATTATATGCACTTAAGCAAGCCCCTAAAGCATGGTACTAGTGGATAGATAAGTATCTCTTGGATCTAGTTTTCAAAAGATGTGTTTCTGATGCTAACTTGTATGTTCTAAAGAGAGGGGGGAAGCGAATTGTGCTTGTACTCTATGTAGATGACCTTGTAATTACAGGAAATGATGATGCTCTTCTTTAACAAACGAAAGATGCCTTGAGTTTAGAATTCAAAATGACAGACTTGGGCTCAATGCATTATTGCTTAGGCCTTCAAGTTTCGCAAGAACCAGGGAAGATCTTCATCTCTCAACAAAAGTATGCAAGACATATATTGAAGGCATTCAAAATGGAGGATTTCAAGGAAATTTCTACACCTATGGAGGTCAACACAAAATTATCTATTGAAGATACTTCACCTCTAGTGGATATTGGACGATATAGCAAATTATTTGGAAGTCTCATTTTGTGCAATAGAAGATCAAATATCTCTTATGTTGTTGGAGTAGTAAGCAGGTTCTATAATAAGCCTTGCCAAAATCATTGAAAGGAAAGCATGCAAATACTCAAGTATGTGAAAGGAAACACTCATTATGGTATTCTTTATGAAGAAGGATTATCCCTAGTCAGATACTCTGTCTCTGATTGGACAAGATATATTGATACCAGAAAATCAATTTCTAGATATTGATTTTCATTAGGATCAAGGATTTTCCCTTGGATCAATAAGAAGCAACTGACTATAGCATTATCATCTACTGAACCTGAGTACAAAGCTACATGTGTTGCAACATGTGAAGTGGTATGGTTGAGGAGGATCCTATGGCACATAGGAATACGAGGCCAGGAGGCTACAGAGTCGAAGTGTGATAGCCAAAATTGCATGGCCATCGCCAAGAATCTTGTTTTCCATGCACGTACCAAGAACATACAAATTCAGTATCATTATCTGCATGAGTTGATTGAGGACATGTCGTGGAGATAAGCTACTATCCAACTGAAGAAAATGGAGCTTGCTTGGGAGAGAGCAACTTCTTCAACACTTTCAAGCTTGGGATTGGACCAAGGAAGTAATTCACTACAAGCTGGGCATTAAAAGGGGGGGGGGGGGGGGGGATAGATTCACTCAATACTCCACCCTCAAGTGAGCACAAATGGTCCATGGTGCTCTAAGTTGTAAGGCCCCCATTATGAGGAGAAGCCATCTTGAGAGCCCGGGCATTTGTGGAAACCTAACTTCTAAGTTAGATGAGGTCTATGTGTGACCATTAATGGTTATAGATGATCTTTGTGAGCTTAGCCATTAGGTTAGGAGGGTATAAACTTTCGGACCATTGGGTTTCCATTCAAGGCAAAAATAAACGCCTTGTGGTGTCATGCAATTTCCCCAAAGAACCTTAATGGAGGGCGTCCAGAGCGGAGCTTGCCCTCTTCTTTGAGGTCTGAGGGGGCTATCCCTCGAGCCCGTAGCACCGAGATGGTAGGACTCCTAGTCATGAACATATTGTTGGATTATATATTTGTTGGACTATTTTGTATCTTCCGACTACATTATCTATACCAACTCCCCTTGTAAAAGCAATATAAGCATGGCCCAGGTTGAGCTTTACATAGCATTGCGCACTAGTAAGCCCTTCATCTAGAATCTATCTAGATCTCCATCTAAGCTCCAAGTTGGGAGCGCACAGGTGGACAGCACCATCATTGTAACTACATTATGCTTGACACTCTGAGAATTTGAGTTCTCTATCTCTTAGTCTGCGTCTGTATTTGTTTGCATCTTTCTCTCAACTCTGTCTACTTGTCTATTCCGTTGTGCTATTATTTTCTTACATGTACATGCATACGTACGTATATATGTATAGCTTTAGAGTACTTATTAGGAAAAACTGATATTGCTTCTTTCTAATAGTTGGTGCCATGATTAATCCATGCTTCCAAGATTCCTTAATCTCATTCTTGAATGGCTTGTTCCCTAATTATCTGGAGAGGTGGGAACCTCTTCTTAGAGCCACTTGGCACTCAGATTCCAATTCTCACAAGGGAGTTCGCCTCTAAATAATATGTTAGATATAGAGCGGCAAGAACCTCTCCTTAGTGAGAGTTGATACAAGTTCCAAGTAGCACTCATGTGGACACCCACTTGGGTTTTGTGCATGAAGAGAGAGGTAAATTGGAGGAGCAAATGGACAATGGAGAGGATCATTCAAGGACACCTCTCATCCAATTGGCAATATCTAAGCCACTTGACTAACACACAGAGCGAATTCATGTGCCAAAAGAGCTTACATGAAAAGCAAGAAAAGCCACAAGTCTCTTCACAAAAGGACAACAAAGGACACTCGAAAGCATAGAGAGCGCTCCAAGGCTGCCTCTCCTTCTCCTCTTACAAGTGGGAGTCAAGTTACAGTGGCAAGGCATATAAAGGACTCTTCTTTCGTTGCATATGGGATATAGGCCTTCTTGCATGTGCATACACAAAGACTTGAGGAAGAAGGAAACTTCTCAAAAAAAGGTACTTCATAGTTGATAATTTGAATTTTTTTCTTTTTGAAGAAGTAATTAGAGAGAACTTGGCCATAAATTCTAGCTACATTTTGGTGCTAATGGGTACTATGGGCTCTATACATCACTATGCTATGATTTCCAATCATATAAGGGATATAGCTTTTGAATGAGATATTATCGGTCAACTTAAGTATGAAATTTCTCTATCGAAACTAGGAAACCACTTTCAAGGGTGAATTATGAGATCTAAGTGTCCAAGTTAAATATCCTTATCCTAAAAAGCATCGTGGAAGCAAAGACCAAGTGTTGGGCTTGCTTTTACTTTGTAGAAAGACTAACAAGGGACAAGAAAAGCAAAGCTTTTGGATACTAGCAAGTAAGGGTACTCGTGCCGATTTCTCTTATTATTGATAATTTTTTTCTTCCATTTCATAACAAGTTCTTCATTTGGGTTATTGGAAAATGGATCATGGGGAAATGGAAGTGATAGATCATACACTTAAACAAACTCAACAAACACCAAACAAAGATCAAGAACTAGACATGAAGGATTCACATCAAGAACTAAATCCATATGACAAGTTTATCTTATACTCTAGCCATAATGAGCATTTAGATAGAACCAATAACAAATGCCAACTCAACTCTTTAGGCACAATGTAGGAAAAAAAAATTAAACCCATGGACCGATCCCATTGCCTCCATCCCATAGGAACTACGAGATTGCCCCAGTGGATGCCAAAGACATCCGATTGGGGGTTGTACATCTTTTTAATTTGGAACAAAAAAAAATCGATAAGAATAAAATCAACTTATTTAACGAAATTAGGTCGATGATATTAAGATTTCTATCCTATCTCGCTAATGAAATCTTCGATCCTAGGGAAAAAAAAATTCTAAAACTTTCTACTAAATAGTTTGAGAAAAAAGGAGAGCTTATTTAGGTGTTTTTTTATTGACCACGCATGGTTCATGGAGAAGTTAAAATTAGCAATAACTACAAGTCCATTGCTGCAAATAGTGGATCCCAATCAACATCCTACTTAAGACGGGTGAGATTGATTTTTCCATAACACATTTCTAGTTCAAAATGGTTGCCCAGTTTCTTTTGAGAGCAACAAACTACGAACCAACTCATAGGGATTACTCTATCGACAAGGAGTTGTATGTAATTATATATGCTTTGAAGAATTTGTTGTTATATTTAGGTAGTGATGTGTGTGAACACTCTAGGACCGTCCAGGCACTTTTTTCCCTCTTTAGGAGGTTTTTTTCCCCCGGCTTGTATATCCGCTTATTGCCCTAATGGGCTACTTATCTTTATAAATTCTAGCGGTAATACATTCAGTACTGTGTTGTGCTCCAATCATCTACTTGTTCCTTGTGTTGTTCGCATGCTTCCGCAAACGTTTAACTCCAACAATTGGTATCACAGCAAGTCGCTGCTTCATCTAGGGCGTCGTCGACACCTCTCAGATGGCAGTCTAAGAATCGCATGAATTTTGGTGAGCATACTCAACCTATTTCCGAGATCAAAATAGCTTCGCTTTATGGTGCCGAAATCACGCTCTAAGCTCGTTTCAGCCTCCGAATGCACTATCGTAGCGTTTGTGCACACTATTTCGGCTTTTTGTGCCAAAGGTATATACCAGTTACGATTCGCCAGTATAAGCGTCTCAAAGTCTACTAAAGGTTTAGAAGAATTCATCTGGGCAGCTCTGTTCAACTTTTTGAGATACAATCAATTTTCTGCATCAAGGTATTTTAGTCTTCGGCCATGGCTGAAAGCAATGATGTATTTCGTATGTTGGTTGTTGAGGATAAGTTGGATGGTACCAATTCCCCGTTGTGGGCTTATATGATGCGACATGTATTGGTTGCAAAAGGACTGTAGAACATTATGCAAGGTGTTGAAAAACGTCCTATCACACCTATAACTGTTACAACTGTAGGTACTGAAGCTGATGCAGATGGTGTCGGAGATAATATTTTGCATATTCTTGTTCATCCTGCGATTTCTGTTGCACCTATTGCAGAGCAAATTTGTTGGGATGGCAGAGATGCCCATATACATTGATAGCTTTGTCTGCCAAACGTGCCATTATTCCTCACATTCGCTCTAGTAGAACAGCTAACGATGCTTGGGATACACTTACCACATTGTACCAACCTAGGAATGAGGCTCATATTGCTTACCTCTGAAAACAGTTGGAGAGTAACCACATGAAAAAAGGTGTTTCTATGGACAGTTTTTTAACAAAGATCAAAGACTTGAAGGAACAGTTCATTTCTGCTGATGAGGTTATACCAGATAGGTCACTTGTGTAGACCGTTTTGAATGGTCTTCCTGATTCATATCAGAGTTTTGCTTCTAGTCTTCGGTTGATGATGAAAGGCAATCCAAATGCCTTGTCGTTTGAGGACTTAATCTCCGTTCTGTTGTAGGAAGATCAGTCCAAGCAGAACAGGTCCATTATGTGAGTTGCAGATCAAGCTTTCTTGGCTAATCAGAAGGGCAAAAGAAAATGGAGCTCTTCAACTAGTAAGAAAAAATCTGCTAATTCTGCACAATCGAAGAGGGAAGACAAAGATGAAAAGAAATCAGAAAAACAAAATTTATTTTGCAAGTACTATAAAGGAACTCATCATATCATAAAGAACTGTCCAAAACTGGTTGCTAAAGAGGCAATGAAGAAAGAGGCCGAAATGATTGTTGCAGAGGTCTCTACACCAAAAACAGAGTCTACTAATCTTGTGCAGGAAGAAGAATGGGCATTTACTACTGTTTGTAATGTTGACCCAGCTTCTCATGAGCAGTGCATGTCTGCAGTAGCCACAGATATTTGGTACTTTGACAGTGGGGCGACCAAACATATTACCTCGTAGCACAATTTCTTCTCTTCACTCAAGCCTGCCCCTACAAGGAATAATGTTACAAGCACCAACAACTCCTCTTATCCTGTTATGGGAGTTGGTAAGATCATTTTGTCTACTATTGATGGTAGTTCTTTCACTTTATCCGATGCTTTGTTTGTGCCAAGGATCAAGAAAAATCTACTATCAATTTCTACATTAACCACGATTGGCTTGGTTGTGAAATTTGTTGATGACAGATGTACAATTCATGATCTGTCAAATGGCGACATCATTATTGCTTCTGGCATTTTATGTCATGGGTTGTATAAGCTCATAGACTTTGAAAGATCTATAAATGATTCGGCATGTGTAGTACATGATTCTCAAGCTATGTCAGATGCAAAGCTTTGGCATGCACGCTTTGGTTATCTGAATTTTGCTAGTTTGCTACGCATGCAAAAATCACTTGAGGCACCTGCAAAACATATTTCTGAAGGCTATATTTCGGGCTACTCAGAAATTGCAGCTTGTACATATTGATGTATGTGGTCCTATGCAGACATCTTCTTTTGGAAATTATCTTTACTTCGTGGCTTTCATCGATGATTTTTCTAGGCATGCATGGGTATATCCATTGAAGGCAAAATCCAAAGTGTTCATGTGCTTCAAAAGGTTTTTGGCTTTGGCTAAAAATCTGTTAGCATGTAAAATGGGCACCCTCTGTTCTCATCGAGAGGGGAAATATATGTCTTCTAATTTTAATGCATTTGTGGCTGAACGTGGGATAAAGCACCAGTGTACAATGTCGTATACACCTCAACAGAATGGAGTTGTTGAAGGAAAGAACAGATCACTCATGGGGATGACGAGGTATATGGTCAAGAGTCGAGCTTTACCACAGTCTCTGGCTTGAGGCTGTCATGTGTGTAGCATACGTACTTAATAGGTATCCCACTAATGCGCTGCAATCTATCACTCCATATGAGGCTTGGCATGATTGCAAGCCATCTATTGCTCATCTGCAAGTTTTTGGTTGTTTGGCATATGCATTAATGTCTGAACAACATCGCAAAAAATTAGATGATAAAGCAGTAAAATGTATTTTTGTTGGGTATAGTTCTGAAAGTAAAGGCTATCATCTGTATCATCCACAGACTAAACGTATTCTGGTTAGCCGTGATGTTTTTGTGGAAGATGTTATATAACCATTGCTTTCATGTACTAAGGAGACATTTGTTAGCTCCAAAGTCATGTATGATACTTTGCTGTCTCTTTTTACAGGTGGACAGTCTAGTGCTAGTCTTAATGAGGCAACTTCTCAGCCTTTCCAAGTTTCATGTGATGATGCAGATCATCCCATTTCTGATGCAGATTTACATGATGCACTTGTTGATGAGAGAGCTGATATTGAGGAGCCAAAACTATGCCAAAATGGCTGGTGGAGACTTTGCGTGACACCAAATTAGATGCATCTCTGTCATATCGTACTCGATCAAGCTCTCATAAGGCCTCTTTTGCATCAGATTGCTATGCCATGGCTGCATCTAGCCTCTATGATGAGAATGAGCCTGTTTCATTTTGACGAAGCACAAAATTCCAAAAATTGGATGGCTGCTATGCAATCTGAATATGATGCTAGAATGAAGAACGATACTTGGTCTTTATGTGACTTGCCTCCTGGCAAGAAGGCCATTGGCACTAAGTAGGTTTACAAGCTAAAGCGTAAGCCTGATGGAACAGTTGACAGGTATAAGGCTAGCCTTGTTGCAAAGGGTTATTCATAGGAAAGAGGGATTGATTTTGATGAAACCTTTGCTCCGACTTGGCGAATGACTACTGTTCGTAGCATCTGTGCACTTGCAGTCCATCATGGTTGGAATGTACATCAATTGGACATTCAAACTGCATTCCGAATGGTGACTTGCATGAAGAAGTGTATGTTTTTTAGCTCCGTGGATTGTACAAAAAGGGCATGAAAACCAAGTGTGCAGGTTAAAGAAGGCATTATATGGTTTAAAGCAAGCACCACATGCTTGGTATGAGAAGATACATTGCTATCTGAGAAGCATATTGCTGATTTTAAGATTGATTTGCATGCCTCATTTGAGATGTCTGATTTGGGGCATTTGCATCACTATTTGGGCATTCAGTTTATGCAAGTTGATGGTGGAATGGCTTTGTGTCAAACGGAATATATTGACACATTATTGCAGCATTTTGGCCTTGAAGACTGTAAGCCTATTGCCACTCCTATGGAGACAAGTTTACAATTGAGTCTTCATGATGTTGGAGATGCATATGATGATGTCCTCTATCAACAGGTTGTTGGATGCTTGATTTACTTATGCATTACTCGACCAGATATTCAGTTTGTTGTCTCACAGATGAGCAGGTTTATGCATTGCCCAGGTGTCCAGCATTGGCAGGCGGTTAAGCGCATCTTTCGCTACTTGAGTGGTACTCGACTACTTCGGTTGTTTTATCCCAAGGGGGGATCACTACTGCCATATTTGCATGCTTTTTCTGACTCAGACGGGGCTGGTTGCTATGACACTCGTGTTCCCACTAGTGGCTTTTGCTTCATGCTTGGTGTTGGTGTAAATCACAAGGCTACACATTTGGCTTGTTAGATGCATTGAAGTCCATACACATGGAGAAGCATAGGAACCATTGCTAGTGGTTAATTACCATTTTATCTTCTTGTAAAAGTCAAATTGACTTGGAGTCTTTTGTAATCACCTACCAAAAGGATTCGTGGAAAAAGTTAGCTCTTTGATTGAAGGAATATCTCCTAGGATATAGGAGCTTGATCATAGGGAGCCAAAAGTTTGAATTTGAATTCAAATTTTTAATCATTCCTTATAAAAATGGTCATGGAAAAGTCGCGTGTAGAACTCATCACTCCCGAGCTTCTCATTACTGATTCTGAGTGTGTGTGAGGCCTACACTCTAGCCCACACCTATCTACACCATTAGGCAATGACATTCATGCCAATCGGTTTGTATACAAGTGTTCATTAATACATACATTCATATTGTTCATTTCTGAGTTCTCTGTTATACTCCTTGAAAGTCTGTCAACTTGTGAAGTGCATATCTCAGTCAAATCTTCACCAAATTCAATGATCTAAAGCTTGTTGGATTCAGCTTGAAGTTATCTACATGCTGTCAAAATTTGAGGAGATTCTATTCAGCCATTTCAGAGAAATTTGAGTCGAGGTGATCACTGGTCAATGTCTGCTACAATCCTAAATAGCTTCATTTTGATTTCTCTTAGCATACTTTATCTTTTTACATCAGTTCCTACTGTGCTTGTCATACTCAGTAAAAGATCCAATAGATATCAAGACATAAATAGAAGGTTTTCTTCAGATTTTGAGTTTCAAAGTTATCTATTTTGTCTCAATCATTAAACAAATCACTTCCAAAGTACATAGGCCATTTTATGGTGTCTTTGGAAAGCTAAGGAGGTCTACTTATCAAGTCTGAAGCATTAGGGGACTGGTACAAAACAGGTTTAGCAGTACCTACTCAATCTCTTGGAGCATCCATACATCTTTCCCAATAGTGGTATCAGAGCAAACTAAGGTAAAATGGGAGATGGTTTTCCTTCATTTATTGATAAATTGGACAGGAACAACTATCAAGCATGGTCTTTGAGGATGAAGACCTACTTACAAGGACGTAAGCCTCTACGGATACATCTCAAAAGATGAGGAATTGCCCTCATTCAAAACAAGAGGATTACCAACAAAGGAAGAACATGAAAAGCTCAACACATGGTATGCTAAGGATGCATTGGCAAGGTCTTATTTACTCATCTCCATCTCTGATTTTCTTTTGCCACTTCTTAGAAATTGTAAGAAATCCCAAGAAACTTGGGAAACCTTGTCATCATATTTTTCTTCCAACACAAGGGCTAGAAAAAATTAGTTGTGGATTGAATTTACCACATTAAGGAAGCAACCTAAGCAAGCTGTTTCAGAGTTTGTGACCAAGATTAAAGATGTAGCAGATCAGTTAGCAAGCATAGGGAAGAGATTGAAGAAGAGTAGATTGTAAGAAAAGTGATCAATGGGATCAAGGCTGATGACAAATGGGAAAGCTTCACCACTACCATGGACCTTTACATGGACATGCAAATTCCAGATCTTACAACTCTCATGGGACAATTGTTCACTCATGAAGCAAAGCTCAACAAGAATGGAGACACATCCAAAGGTAACAACTCTTCTGCCCTATACACTGATAAGAAGTCTAAAGATAAAAGCAAGGCCAAGAAGGTGGAAGATGAAGGCTCTACCTCCCAAGCCAACTATACAAGGAGAGGTAGATCATCAAGAGGAAGGGGCAGAGAAGGTAAGCAAGGTGGGGGGAGATCCTATAACTCCTCACCATGCAACATTTCTGGATTATCAAATCATACTACAGATGAGTGTTTCAGGAATTATAAGAATCAAAAGGAAGAGGATACCAAAGAGGTGGATACTCACAATCAAGAGGTAGATTCAACCATCACCAAGGCTACAACAACAACTACGATAATAACTACACAGAGGATAATAACTACAATGGAAGTTACCAAGGAGGATTCAAATCCAGAAAGGACTACAAGAACTACACAGAGGAGCAGGATGACTCTCTTTTGATCATGAACATGACTTCAAAATCAGGTACAAATGATGACCACCTATTCTACATTGACTCAGGATGCTCAAATCATGTGGCTGGCAATGTAGCACTACTCTCTGATCTTGAGGAATTAAAAGGTAAGCATCAAGTCCAAACAGGTGATGACACCAAGCATTCAGTAGTTAAGGTTGGAAATGTTAAGACTTATGATGGAAATAAGAACTTACTGAGTAGGGTACTTTATGTACCAACCATTACCAAAAATCTGATGAGTGTTGGACAGATTGTGGACAAAGGTTTGCAAGTTAGATTCAGCCAATATGGAGCATTTGTGGAGGATCCAAGGCATGGGTTCAAGAGGATTGCTAAAGGAGAAAAATCAGGTAGACTTTTCACTTTTGAGTTAGAAGACACAAAGAATATTGCACTATACAGTTATAAAGATCAAACACTTGCAGAGCTTAAGATTTGGCACAAAAGATTAGGACATATAGGAGAAAGAACCTTGAAGCAAATATGCAAGGATCAATGTGTGCTTGGAATACCTAATGTATCCAAGCAACATATGATTTATAAGTGTGGTGCTTATCAATTTGGGAAGTCTCACAGGTTACCCTTCTCAAGGAAAGGCTACATGCATGAAGACTACCTAGAGCTTGTCCACACAGATGTATGGGGACCAAGCAAAGACCCCTCAGTCTCAGGTTCAAGGTACTATGTATCTTTATTGATGATTATACCAGGTGGACTGTATTGTACTTCATGAAGCATAAGGATGAGGTATTTAATTGCTTTAAAAAATATCTTGCACTAGTTGAAAATCAGACAGGGAGGAATTTGAAGAGGCTAAGGTCAGATAGAGGAGATGAGTACTTCTCCAATGAGTTTGAAAACTTCTTGCAGGACAGAGGCATCAAAAGAGAAATCACCACAAGGTATTCTCCTGAACAGAATGGGGTAGCTGAGAGAAGAAATAGGTTGATTGTTGAGACAGCTAGGTCTGTGGTGAATGAGGAAAAGTTTCCTAATTAACTATGGGCGGAAAGTGTTTCAACTGCCACTTATCTCATAAACAAGTTACCATCTAAATCCCTTGATGGGATGACACCCTATGAAGCATGGCATGGTAAGAGACCCTCACTTGACAATTGCAAGATATTTGGATGTGTAGCATATGTATACATTCCTTCTCAGATAAGATGTAAGCTATACCCTAGAGCTGAGAAGTGCATCTTTATTGGATATGATTTAAATAAAAAAGGATACAGGTTTTATAATCCTTCCAATAAGGGCTTCATGGTGAGTAGAGATGTTGTCTTTGATGAAAATGATTCTTGATATGAGAATGAATGCAGGAAAGTTAAACTACCTTATGATTTGGAAGAGGAGTTTCCAAGTCTTGCAAAGGAGGAACCTACTCAGAATGAAGACTCAAGTTCAGATGATGAAGACTCAAGTCCAAGGGCAAAATGAAGATGAAGAAGCTTGAAGACATACCTGAATCTTCAAATCAACCAATTAGAAGATCACAGAGAGAAAGCAAAAAACCTATCAGATATGGATATGATACATCTCTTGTTACTAAACACTCAGTTTAT
Source organism: Ceratopteris richardii (assembly GCA_020310875.1). Taxonomy (NCBI): domain Eukaryota; kingdom Viridiplantae; phylum Streptophyta; class Polypodiopsida; order Polypodiales; family Pteridaceae; genus Ceratopteris; species Ceratopteris richardii. The sequence goes on along the minus strand of CM035432.1, from coordinate 30,417,935 downwards.
CTTGCCAAAGATTTGTCAATTGAAGAACCAGGTATGAAGAAGCCATAACCAAGACAGAATGGAAAGAACCTATGGATGAGGAGATTGAAGCACTCAAGGAGAGTGATACATGGAAGTTAGTACCAAAGAAGGACTCCATGAAGGTAATAGGATCCAGATGGATCTATAAACTTTAAAAGAAAATTCTGATAGCACAATTAATAGGTACAAAGCCAGATTGGTAGCCAAGGGTTTTGCACAAACCCGAGCATTGATTATGAAGAGACATTTTCTCCTGTGGCCAAGATGCCAACCATCAGAGTGTTGGGTAAGTGTGGCTGCATCAAAAAATTGGAATATGTACCAATTGGATGTCAAGAATGCTTTCTTGAATGGATGGATTTCAGAGGAGGTATATATGTCACAAGCTCTTGGGTATGAGGACCCTAAGAAGGTAACATATGTTTGCAAATTGAAAAAAGCTTTATATGGATTAAAGCAGGCACCTAGGGCATGAAATTACAGGTTAACTACATCCCTCCAAGTCCAAGGTTTTGTCATGAGCAAGGCAGATACTTCTCTATTCATCAAGAGAAGTAATTCAAAGGTAATATACCTTTGTGTTTATCTTGATGACATCATTATTACAGGTAATGATGTCAATGGAATCAAATATATCAAGAGCCAGATGATAAAGGAGTTCAAGATCAATGATCTTGGTCTATTGAAGTATTTTCTTGGGCTTGAGTTAGTCTATACAATACTAGAGAGAACATGAAAAATGTCTTATCAGCTTCAACTTCCAAAACATAGCCAGATCCATCCGCTTTTTCATGTGAGCCCATTAATATCATCAAGAGGTGCAACAACTGCCAATAAACAGCAAAGCACCTCATGTTCAGCACCATGCATTTCATTATGATTTGGCACTAAACCCATTCTGAAAGTGCAATGTTGAACGCACATCGATGTTACCACTCCAATTATATCTTTGTACATAAGAATATACTACCAAACGGGTTAAAGCAAGGTATATGAAATATCAAGTAATTGACATCTGTTGATTTCACTGTAGTTGCACCAAAGTTAAATCCGATCAATCATGAGTCTCATCCTCTCAATGAGCTCCTTTTTTCTTTTGCAGAAAAACATAAAATGGAGGTAGAAGAAAAGATTACCTGCCTACAGGTTTATTCTAGAGTTTAATCAGCTAAAATCAAGCATCAAAAAGTCTTTCGTAAGTTAATGAACAAGTAGAACTAATTCATCGAGTACTAGGCAGTACTTTATATCTACCATTATGGATGGTATCAGTTCAACTGGGATAAAAGATTATGCAAGGCTTTAAGAACCTTTTGTTCAAGTTTATCAGCAAAAATCAAGCATCAAAAAAATCATCTCCCCCTATTCATAACTCAATGAACAAATAGAACTGATGCATCAAGGAGGCCTAGAGGCTTATTCTAGAGTTTATTCAGCAAAAATTAAGCATCAAAATCTCACATCTCCCTATTCATAAGTCAATGAACAAGTGGAACTAATGCATCAAGTACTAAACAATACTTAATATCTAGCTTTATGGATGGTATCAGTGCAACTGGGATAAAAGATTATGCAAGGTTTTAAGAACTTATTGTTCGAGTTTTAAAAGTCACCACACAAAACTCAGTACTTACCCGAGATATGAAACAAAAACCTTACTTCTCACACAGAAACCTCCCACTCCCCAAAGTCATCAAGCAAACTTCAAGCAAACTTCAAGCAAAAGCCAATTGTTGAAAGAACCTTTGGTCTGACCAATTTTATTGGAGGGAAAATGGTCGAGCATCCAATAATGACAAGAATCTAGAAAAGAGGAGAAGGCCAAGATAGGTAGCTACTTACAGAATAGTTGAGACCAAAAATTAGTGCCCACATATGATAGTAGATATAACCTATTACCAAGAAACCTTCAAGGCCGATGCTTAAGGTTGTTTATAATCATGAAGATCAGCAAAAATCGATCTTCAAAATACCACAACAAAGGTTTGTTTACCATCGTGTACAGCTTTTAAGTGGAAACAATCATATAGAAATCAAGTAAATGAAATGCAATGCACATGCTAACCACATCTGAACAGATTAAAATCATTAAATGCATGTGTTCAGATGTAGCTAGCATGGCAAATAGAGCTTATGATGATAGGATTCTCCACCGAGGTTCGAGTCCCAGGCTATACGACTTCCAACATTCATATCAAATTTTAATATAAATGCTTCCGAAGGTATTTCATTATTGGAAATGCACCCAGCATGACTCTTACAGAAAGACCATGTGTTACCCAGGAGAGGCTCGTAAAACTTCTTTCTCCTTTCCCCCACTGATTATCCATGTGCAGTTCCCATCCATATTATTATATATAAAACAGTATTCATTTCCTGGAACTGCCAAGTTAATATCAATTCTTATGAGAGCACAAACTCCTCAGCCGATTTGTTGAAAGTTGAGAAAAACTCCCCCCTAATTTTGAGACTTGTCCTTTTACATTGGTTTCATTAAGGCATCTCCACAAGAAAATGTGAAAGCCTTGGCACTTTGTACCTGATCTTTTATCTCGATATTCAGCCCATCTTGAACGATATGATAAAAGTCAAGCAAACAAGTACATCAAGATATTGCGTGCATATATGAGAGAGCCTTCGGCAGTGACGATTACCCAATACCCACATAAGACTACCATAGGAAAATTCATCTCATGAGGACTAATGCAGGAAATAATACCCGTTTCTGTGATTCAAACTTTACAAGACCATTGCTTCTCCCAAATCCTAACTCTGCGACTCCAGAATCTCTTCTATTTGCACATTCTTCTAAAAGTAATACAACAATAAACCATTGAAGATTGTTACAAGGACAAAGTTGCCTTTTCCAGGCAAATTCTCCGCAACTGTCGAACATGGTTGAAAGCCTCTTGTGCCTACATAAAGGAAGAGTCTCTCTCTCTCTCTCTCTCTCTCTCTCTCTCTCTCTCTCTCTCTCTCTCTCTCTCTCTCTCTCTCTCTCTCTCTCTCTCTCTCTCTCTCTCTCTCTCTCTCTCTCTCTCTCTCTCTCTCTCTCTCTCTCTCTCTCTCTCTCTCTCTCTCTCTCTCCCTCCCTCCCTCCCTCCCTCCCCCTCGCCCCTCGCCCCTCCCTCCCTCCCCCTCGCCCCTCCCTCCCTCCCTCCCCCTCTCTCTCTCTCTCTCTCTCTCTCTCTCTCTCTCTCTCTCCCTCTCTCCCTCCCTCCCTCCCTCCCTCCCTCCCTCCCTCCCTCCCTCCCTCCCTCCCTCCCTCCCTCCCTCCCTCCCTCCCTCCCTCCCTCCCTCCCTCCCTCTCTCTCTCTCTCTCTCTCTCTCTCTCTCTCTCTCTCTCTCTCTCTCTCTCTCTCTCTCTCTCTCTCTCTCTCTCTCTCTCTCTCTCTCTCTCTCTCTCTCTCTCTCTCTCTCTCCTCCCTCTAGCCATTACCCTAAAAAATCCAAAACCCTAAACCTAATCTCTGCAATGGCCCCAACGGACCGGAGGGAAGTGGACGAACTTATCGCTAAGGCCCTCAAAGAGGCCAAAAAGGAAGCCGACCGCAACCTCAACATGGAGATACGAAAAATGATGGAAAAGTTCAAAGGACTCGAAGAACAAGTAATGGATAAAGTCAAAGGACTCGAAGAACAAGTGAAGAATCTCACAGAAGAAAGAGACAATTGGAGGGCAGCTTATGAGCACATGAAAGAGGAGGGGAAGATCTCCAACGTGGAGACACTCAAAGAAGAAATAAAGGAGATCAAAACGGACGTAGAATCTACTCGAGTCATGGGTGAAAGTAGTACACAAAAGGGTTAAGAAGGAAGTTGAGAAGACGTGCAGAAAGAAGAGCTCACCATAGTTGCAACGCAACGCGTTGCGTAGCGTCTGCAACGTTCGCAACGCAACGGCGTTGCGTTGCGACGTACGCAACGCGTTGCGTTGCAGACAAATTTTTTTGCCCTCTCCTTTGAGCCCGAAACGGGCTCGCGAGAGAGGGCATTTCTATTTTGTTCTTGCCCGGCCCTATAGCGACTGCGAGCACACACATACCCTCAGCGAGTCAGCCCCGAGAGAGAGAGAGAGAGAAAGAGAGAGAGAGACCAAAGAGAGAGAGAGAGACTCACCATGCCTAAACCAAAGCAAAGTTGTTGGAAGTATGTGACTAGCCAAGGGAAGTTTGGATCGGGTGGGAGTGAGAGATGGACATGTAACCTATGTGGTTACAAAGGGGGTGGTGGGGTATATCGTATCAAAGCCCACCTTGCCAAATTTAGTGGCTTGGGCATTTCAGATTGCAAGCAGCCTATGCCAGCTGATATCAAGGATGAGCTCCTTGAGTGGGTAGCTCAAAGGGAAGCTAGAAAGTATCCACAGAGCTCTCGGCCCACCTCCACCTCTATTAGCTCCAGTTATCCTCCTCCACACGATGCTCCAGCACATCAGGCTCATATGGGATCCTCTAGTGGAGGGAATGACGAGCATGGACACGATACCGTCGATCTTGAGGGTGACACTCAGCCACCGGTGAAGACACCTAGAGGATCACTTTCTTCGGCATCCATACGTGCGGGTTTTCAGAGGCAGCGGGAGCTTGAGGCCAAACAAGGTATAATGAAGCTTTTCATACAGTGTGGCCTCTCTTTTAATGTTGCACGCACACCCGCATGGAAGGAAGCCATGGAGTTAGTGAGCACATTAGGATATCGATGGAGCGGTCCTTCATATGAGGAGTTGAGGATTAGTGAGCTACGCAAAACAAAAGATATAGTGGAGAAGCAGTTAGAGCCGATGATGGGCACATGGGAGAAGTATGGATGCACTATTATGTGCGATGGATGGACAGACATCAGGAAAAGGAATGTATATAACATACTAGTGCATTGTTGCAAAGGCACTATGTTCCTTCGCGCCATCGATGCATCAGAGCCTCGACTTACAGTGACAGTTATGTATAGGTGAAATTTCAAGTTTTAATTTTAAGATACGCATTTGAATTTTGCATATGCTATATATATGTATTATGTATGTAGTATGTACTATGTACTATGTACATGGCTGATTTGGTGTAATTTTTGTGTCACAGGTCAGTTTATATATGGTCATATCCTCCAGGCTATTATGGATGTCGGTCAAAAGAATGTTCTGCAAGTCATTACCGACAATGGAAGTAATTGTGTGGCCATGGGTAGATTGTTAGAGGCAGAGTTTCCCTCCATTGTGTGGACCCCATGTGCCACACATAGCATTGATCTTTTGATAGAGGATCTTGGAAAGATCCCTTGGATTCATTCTATTTTTTCCACCTGCCATAAGGTGGTCTCTTTGTTCACAAAGAGACCAAAACTATTAGCTATTTTCAGATCATACAGTGAGTTGGATATCCTAAAGCCTGCGAAGACCAGATTTGCTTACATGTGCATAGTGATGGAGAGACTACTTCGGGTGCGGCAGGCTTTGATGCAGACAGTTGTGTCTACAGAGTGGACTGCTTGGGATGGACACACTACCCCGAGAGCAGATTTTGTAGGGATAACATGCTTGTCGGATTCATTTTGGAGGGATGTAGAGGCACTTGTGCGTGCCATACATCCATTATATTCTGTCCTTCGCATCGTTGATATGGAGGGGAGTACATTGGGACTCGTCTATGAGTTCATGGATCGAGTTGGCGAGTCCCTTTCACGTTGCCCACATTTGACATTGGACAGGTATTTATTAAGTTATTACTTATTACTTTGAATTTTTGACACTTAAAATTCTTATTACATTAAAAATTAGTCTCTAAAATTTATAATTTCTTTGTTTATAGGATTGAGCAGCTTAAGGCTGTGTGGAGGGATCGATGGGATTGCTTTCATCGCCCGATCCATGGGATGGCACACTTATTGCATCCCTTATGGAGATCTCAGCAGGCCATCGTGGATGAGGAGCTCTTGAGTGCATGGAACACATATGTATATAGGCTTTATCCAGCTAATGTAGAGTTGCGACTTCAGTTGGAGAGACAGCTCTTGGTATTCCAAAATGGTGGTGGCCATTTTGGAAAGGATACTGCTTGTTTGAGATCTGCTCAGTTGCGGCCAGTATCATGGTGGGAGATGTATGGTGCTAGTGCTCCTCGGTTGGTAAGTACTAAGTCAAAAGTCTTTAGTGTACTGTGTGACATGTGATAAATATGTATTATGATTTATGTACTAATTATTTTTTGAATTATGTTGTAATGCAGAGAGAGTTAGCTATTCGTATCCTTTCACAGGACTGCAGCGTAAGTCCTTGTGAAAGGAATTGGAGCACATGGGCCCTCTTCCATACAAAGAAGAGGAACAGATTATCTACAGCGCAGTTGGAGCGGTTAGTTTATTGCCACTGCAACTTGCGTCTCTTGAAGAGCGGCGGACATCCAGGAGATGTGAGGGAGGTCAACGTGGACACAGTAGATATAGAGAAAGTCAGAGATATTCCAGATATTCCTCCAGAGGATCTGGACTTATATACTATGCTTTACCATGAGTTGACCTTACCTCAGCATGATACCAGATCATCTCGGAGCCGCAGAGGACCTAGTGGTAGTGGTGATGCATCCACTAGTAGCCGACCACATACCACTACTACTAGGGATGATGATGATGATGATGATGATGATGATGAGAGTGATGATTTGTCATCTGACACCATGTCAGAGTGACAGAGTTTGATTATTGACATTTGAGGCTTTGACATTTCATGTTTTACATTTGGTATTTCATGATATGTATTTACTATTGTGATGACAGTGCTGAGTGGACACTTATCATGACTCACTTGTGAGTCGTGACTTTATATTTATCATTTGCCACTTATGATTTATGCCATGCGTCATGATTCATATGATTTATGATTTATCATTTGTCATAGTGATCTCTATTGTTTTATTTTGATGTATGAACGATGATATGATCATGTGACATGTATGTACTATGATGCCAAGTGTTATCATTTATATTATAAATCATGATGTTTATTGTAATTTGTTAAAAGTTAGAAGTTAGAACTTACTACTTAGAAACTAGAAACTTGAAAGTTAAGTGTTATGATCATTATGTTGTTAGAAATTAGAATCTAGAATCTAGATGATGATGATGTTATGATTATTGATGTTATGATTGTATTTGAATTTTGATATAATGATGATGTATTTGAGATAATTGTATTTGATATAATCTTAAGGCTGTGACATGTGTGGAGGGTTATGATATAATCACGAGTCACGACCAAGTTCCAACTTTCAAGTTAGATTGATAATCTCTATTATCTATGATATATCTTATATTGTAATAAGTATTTTATGGTATATATAGTCATATCCCACCTTATTACATATCATAGGACCCAAAATATGTGAAAAAAACATATAAAAATTTTGAAAAGTAAATAACTTTATCGCAACTCCTAGGTCCAGATGTTGCCCTCGTTGCTAACCCGTTGCTAACCCGTTGCCGTTGCCGTTGCGAAAATGTTGCTTTCCACTATGGAGCTCACACGAGTCCAAGATACACTTGAGGAGGAGAGGCTTCGACACACTCGAAGACTTCACGTTCAGATTACAGGCCTACCCGGAGGAGCATCACCGGAGGCAGACTCCACTGACATTTGTCGTCGACTTGGATACGAGAGCATTCCCTTCACAGGCGCATGGAGGGTTGGGAGGGATACATCGCGTTTGCGAGAACTCATCCTTAAGATGAGCTCTGAGGAGGCACAAACTTCCTTTTTTAGACGCCGATCAGTACTACGTGGACTACCTAGCGGCGCCCTCTACATGGATGAGGACCTCACGCAGATGCAGGTGGCACACCGACGCGCTTGCATGCCACAGATACTCCAGGCACGTCGAGAGGGGAGGAAGGCCTTTTACCGTGATGGTAAGGTCTTCATAGATGGCCGCCCTATCAAATAGGGCCACGCGGCCTATGAGACATCACTACACCAGGAGACACCACTCAGAGGAGCAGTGTGGAACTGCAACGGGGCACTCTGGACGCGACCAGACACGCTCGAGGAGATCCTGGCATCACATGACTTTGCGTGCATCACAGAGACACACGAGAGTCCAGAGACAGGTCTACCATGCATAGCAGGTTTTCATTGGGAATCTGCATTCAGGACCACGATGAGACATAGTACAGCTCGAGGGTCGGGAGGTATGGCCATCGTATTTAGACAGCAGATACCGAGCCGGATCATAGGGAGAGACGAGGAGGCACAATACATGTGGTTTCGCATGGAGATAGCATAGGGGAGTTGGATTTACATTGCTATATGCTACTTCCCTCCAGGCGGATCTCGGTACGCAGGACAGGATCTTGGGGGATGCATAAGATTCTTCAATACTAACACATGCATAAGATTCTTTCTTTGAAGACTTAGGTTTTGGATCAACTTCAGCATTATTACCTTATGCTTTTTTCTTCTCATTATATATCCTCTTTTTGCATTCTGCTATGAAATGACCTGGTTTCTTGCACTAATGGTAAATTCCTTGCTTTGAAGTGGATGTAGCAGAAATGGATTTTTCTTTGGGTGTAGAGGAAGTAGTAGTAGGATTAGAAGACTTACTTTCTTTCTTAGTTTACCCACTCTTCTTCTCCTTCATTGTGGTATCCATCTTCTAATTCCCTGTTGATTATGATAACATGGCTTTATCATTCTCTTCCATATTCTTTTGTTGATCTTTATCTTGAAGGAACACGAACTACAACTCTTCAATTGAAAGTTCTCTATCCCTTGTAAAGAGAAATAAAGAAGTAACAAAAGCACGATATGAAGATTGAAGTGATTTTAGAAGTGTATTTACCATCTCTTCATCTCAAATACTTACTCCAACATTGAGTAACTGATCACATAAGTCTTTGAGCTTCAAAATATGTGACTGAACTGACTCACCAGTCGTCATCCTTGTGTTGGCTAGTTGTCTCCTTAGATGAGTTTTCCTAGGAAGGTTCCTTCTTTGATAGAGATTCTCTAACTCCAACCAAGCCTGACGAGAGGTTTTGCATGACTTGATTTGGGGTATAATATGCATCTTGACTCCCATAGCAATGAAAGAAAGTGCTTGTGCACCCGTAGAAACCCATTTGGATTTCTCTTCTATACCAAGTAATCTAGTAGTACCACAAACTCTACATGGTTAAAGAAATTCTTCTTCTTCACTAACCTCCTGTTCAACAGAAATTGGAACAACACATCTTTTGGAAGATGAAGCAACATCTTCTCCTGATTGTCTTGGCCTTCGATAAGTGTCATTGAAAATATTCCACAAGTCTTTAGATACTAACAAATTCATTATCATAAAACTCCACATTAGATAGTTAGACATTCCTTCAAGCTTGTCTTCATTCTCAAGTCTATAGTCACTCATCTTGTTAAGGGTGTATGTCAACTATGCTTTGATACCAAATGTTGGAAGTGGGATGGGCCTCAGTAACAATATTCACAGGTTTACAGGATCTTCCAATACATGAACCTTAGCATACACACCTTAAGACTCAAAAATAGATGAATGAGAAATAGAGAGAGAATACACAATTTTCTAAGTATAACCGCAAGCAAATCGCCTACCTCATTATCTTGTATTGAATGTCAAATTACAATGTGTAAATATGGATACAAAACTGAATATGTGCTTAATATAGTTACACAATCTAAATCTAGGCAAGATTTCGAGAACTAGATACAAGAGTTTGTGTATAAAGTGCCTAAGAGGTATGAAGAATGTGTGTATGTGAGTTTGAAGTGAATATGAACAGTTTAGAACTGTTTTACAGCAAACCCTAATTCTGAAATCAGCGTTTCAAAAACCCTAAATCAGAAATTGATGAACTAGAAAGGTAGAAACTGAAATTAACCTTGCTACTCACAAAATTCAGCTAGATGCTGGTTGGCTTCCAAAATCTCCTCCAAAGCTGCACCAAAGGTAGAGCATACCTCCTCCAAGTGTAGAACACCTCCAAGTCTACAATAAGCCTTGAGCTTGTCTTGAGATGATCATGAATTGACCCCTCATGCTCTCTTATATAGAATTATGGACTTTCCACGATAAAATCATGTTCATGCTTTTCCAAAAGCAAAAAAACATATGCGACCGCAAATTATGGTGAAGGATTCTTTCCTGCTTATTATGCTTTTCGGATGCGAAATTGCTGCGATCAGCTTGTTTCGGGCTTCACCTGATGAGACATAGCTTTCCTTGATATAGAAGCTGAGAGGAGCCATATGATGTAAAAAACCATTTCGGATAGAAATTACAGTTACGGTTTTCTACCATTTCTAGACCTCTGATGCCTGAATGTTATATATCAAATGAAAGCTCTCCTCAAGTACTATCTAATGGGCTAATAAAAGTTTTGAGCTTCTGTAACCGAAATTTGGCCAAGTACCAAAAATTAGGGTTGCTAGAAATTAGGGTTTTGTGCTATTCTGACATTGTTTCCAACACATGGCATCCCACAAGATCATGCTCTAATACCAAATGGCATGGCCACAATTGTGTCAAATGCCCAAAGCCCTCAAAGAAAACCCTAAGATGCACTCAGATACACACGGAACATAAAGCGAGCATAAAAATTGTCAAAGTTAATGTTTCATACTGCTTTGAGAAAGTTACAATGGATGGCAATCATATTTGCTTGAGTATGAGATAGCGGCTTAGTGGCACTACTATCCAACATAGTTTTTGATGCTGCAGAACCTCTATGATCCCACAATGGCCTGGATAGACAAACAAGGTAAGGGCATTTTGGAGTGTGGCACTTCTTTCCCTCCCTGTCTCCCTCCCTCCATCCCTCTTCCTCTCCCTCTTCCTCTCCCTCTTTCTCGCCCTGCCTCCCTCCCTCTTCCTCTCCCTCTCCCTCTCCCTCTCTCTCCCCCTCTCTATCCCCCTCTCCCTCCTTGCCTAGGTACCTACCTAGCTGCCTGCCTACCTACCTGCCACCTACCTACTTGCCTAGGCCCTACCTACCTACCTGGCTGCCTACTTAGCTAGCTGTGAGGCTGCCTGCCTGCCTCCATAGCTAGCTAGCTGCCCACCTGCCTATCTTCCTGCCACATGCCTACCTCCCTTGCCTGCATGCTTTTCCTTCCTCCCTGCCTGTATTGCCTGTCTTCCTAGCTGCCTGGCTGCTTGGCTGGCTGCTTGCCTACCTGCCTGCCTGCCAACCTAGCTGACTTCCTGCCTGCCTGTCTGCCTAGCTAGATAATCAATAGTGTATGTAGGATTGGCTAACAACATAATATATGGGTCAAGGTGATTTGATTATGCGTCAAAGGAGATATCCCAACATTCTCTTCAGTATCATGAAATTGAAATAGCCAAGGATATAACTCCGTCATGATATGACACAGACATACCTGCTTCTTATATCGCTTAGCTAGTATTGCAGATGACTCCACCGAATCGGCTCTCTCTGAATACATTTCCCCCAAGCAGAAATAGAAATTGGCTAGCTCAAGCGAAGGTCCACTTAAAACCTTCTCCATACAATCAATAATAGTGCGGCAAGCTTTCACACCACCCTCAGCATCTCCAAGGACTCGACAACAATTCATTAAAGGTGTCAATGCATCAAACAGAAGCACATGAAGAGGATGCTGTGAAAAAGAATATTTTAGCATTTTTATGAAGTACAGCAGCCGAATCCTTCAAAATATGCAAATGAAGAGATTTTACCAGCTTCCCAGTAAACTCAGATAGGAAGTCTTCAAGCTGCTTGCGAGCTTCTTTGAAACGTCTCTCCTTGTAAACTGAAATTGCTGCTGATAACCTTGTCTGTGCATTATTTAATGTGTCCCAAGGCCTTTCATCTAAGGACTTAGCTTGACCTTGACTAATGCAAATAGTTGGATCCAGGATCCCCAAGCACGTATCACATTGCCATAATCCAGCAGGTTGCTCTGTTGATGCATTCGCAAACGACTGTGGCTGTTTCACAAGAACTCCATTGCAACCTTTGACATTGCAGAGCACACCCTACGAAAATCCATGTCATGTTTTACTCAAACATTAGCATCCTTAAAAGAATTGATGGAGGGATCATATTGCTACTCAATGGAAATAATGCAGCAGTATATTACCCAAAAAAAAAGATCCGTTAAGATTTACCATTAGCCCATGAGAAAGCAAATATATGATATTCCTAAACTTCACTCTCAAATATATTTAGAGCTTGTAAAGAGACCTCAAGGAACCTATCCACTGATGAAGTCAGAGGTTCAGTGCATCGTGAACACGCACAGTCGAAGTGTTTTGAAACGGCCAGCTGCTCTTTCCTTGTACCTCTTGCCTCATAAAGGTTGATGTATGACAAGCAAAGCTAATCCATCAAGTTTCAACATGGCAATTAGATAAATTACAGAGCTTAGTACTGCAATGCCATTACTTTCTCCTTGATGATAAAAGATTTTCTTTAAAAGAATACCTCACTATTTTTAGTTATGTCTTTAGTTGCCCTTACATGCATGACATTCCCTTCTGAATAGAAGCAGCAATTGGGCCTGCAATAAGAAACATATTTGGCATCCTAGTAAGTTCGTTCCAAGGATCTTGTTCTAATCAAGTCCTAGTTCTCCACAAAGTTTATTACATATTGAGCTGCACACAAAAAATTATGAATAACTTGCAAAAATTCACCAAACAAATACATGAAGTCCCATATTACTGAGGTTTTGTTCTTCAAGAACCTCCTAAAGACGTAGATACCATGCAACTCATCTTCCAGTCATAAGAGCCTACTTAAAAACACACATAATGAGCTATTGGTCTAAATTAAAGAGACAGTTTGAACATATTCAGCAGGCTCAACATTCGCTCACACTGTTATTATTAGGTTACTTTGCTTGCATGGCTCGAGTTTTCCATATTGCTCTTCCACGGGGCCTCTTTCTTTCTAACTATCATTCTTTGGCCGAGCATCATCTCTTCTTCTTTTCCTGCTTACTCATCAGATATAATCCCTTGTATTTCTGAATTGCAAACCTTGTGCATTTCAAATCATACCAATCTGTGTATCTACAAGGTGAAGAATTTTGAATTTTCTTAGTTATTGGCATGAATGAAATAGTCACACAACTACATTGCTAACAAGTTTGATGCGACCCCTTGTATCTCTGAGTGACAGCCTGAATTGCAATGCTTCTGCACTTCCAAACATACCAATCTAACATGTTTGATGTGCCCCCTTGTATCACTGAATTGCAAACTCAGTTGCAAAAGTTCTGCGCTTTCAATGGTACAAGTATATGTGTTCAGTGTTCACAAAGTGACAGATTTTTTAAGTTATTAGATTACGGCTGTAATCAAATAGTCACAAGATTAGATTGCCATCAGGAAAAGAGAACTGTATATAGTAAGACTCTAATGGTCCCAGAGTCATACACCCCTTCAAGTACTTTCTTTTGATTGTTCCATCAAAATATACAAAATTATAGCACATGTAGGTTCTGTAGATTCACAGGAAGCCAAATACGCAAGTTCTTTTCAGTTGATTAGGGAGAAGGGATTCAAGAGTTTACAAAGAAGACTAGGGGCCTGATGGGAGGGGGCTCTACACATGTCACAGTGCAAGCACAATAGACTGCTCCAACTCAATATATACACAACAAAGAGGGGGGGGGGGGGGGGGGGGGGAGAGAGAGAGAGAGAGAGAGAGAGAGAGAGAGAGAGAGAGAGGGGGTTGCAAAGACAACACCCTGCAATAAATATAATCTACAAATTATGATAGAAACATAAATCAATGGGATAGAAACAGCGAGTCCTTACACCGAAATCAAGCCTCTGCACATGCAGACATAGCTTCAAGAAAAATTCAAAACAGATTGCAGTCCGGTTTAACATAATTTTAGTGAATCTAATATCCTGTTGGTATATGTTACTTGTATCTATGTCCAGCTTCCAATCTAAAACCGTTTCTACAATGATGAAGAATTTTGAAGTGCCATGCACTTGAAAATCAATACAGCAATGTGTTGGCATATATCAATAGTGATGTGTGTAAACACATTTAAGACTCCCAGGGCTAACTTTTTTCTCTTTAGGAGGTTTCTTCCCTCCAGCTTGTATATATGCCTATAACTCTAACGGATCATCACTTATCTTTTATACATTCACTTGGTAATACATTATGTATTGTGTTGTGCTCCAAGCTACTTCATCTACTTTGTAATCTTCTTGTGCTTTGTGTTGTCCGTGTGCTTCCGCAGACCTTGAACTCCAACAATTGGTAACAAAGCATGTCACCACTTCATCTAGGGCATCGCAGACACCGCTGCGGTCACAATCTCAAAATCGCATGGAAATTGCGATTAAGAGCTCAAAACAGCTTTGCTATGTGGCGTCAAAATTTTGACCCGAACTCGTTTCGGCCTCCAAAAGCACTATCGCAAGACTGTGCACGCATTTCGCCCTTTTGTGCCAAACATGTATACATGTTTCAATTTGCTATGGTACAAGCACCTCGAAGTCAACTTCAAGTTTAGCAAAGCTCAACAATGTGTTTCTGTTCAACTTTTTGAGATACAGTCAATTTTTCACATCAAGGTATTTAGTCACTTCCATGGCTGAAATCAATGATGTATTCTGTATGTTGGCTATTGAGGATGAGTTGGATGGTACTAATTACCCATTGTGTGCATATATGATGTATCATGTATGGTAGCAAAAGGGCTATGCATGGTGTTGAAAAACGTCCTACTTCACCTACAAATACAATTATTGACTGTGATGCAGATAGCATTGAAGGTGATGATCTTCAATTTCCTGGCAGTGCTTCGGTTCTCGTTGCACTTACTGCAGAGTAACTTCGCCGGGATAGCAAAGATGCACAAGAAAATGCATTGATAGCTTTGTCTCAAATATGCCATTACCCCTCATATTCTCTCTTGTGAGACAATAAAAATTCTTCCGATACTCTTACAACATTATAACAAGCAAGAAATGGAGCTCGTGTTGTTTACCTCCAAAATGAGTTGGAGAGCGAGCATATGAATGAAGGAGATTCTATGGGCAGTTTCTTGACAAAGATCAAAGATTTGAAGGAGCAATTGATTTCTGCAGATGACATCGTACAAGATAGTTCACTTGTGCAAACCTTTCTTAATGGTCTTCCAAATTCATATCAAAGTTTGCTTCTACTCTTTGATTGATGATGAGAGGCAATCCAAATGCCTTAACATTTGAGAAGTTAGTCTCTATTTTGTTGCACAAAGAACAATCAAGGAAGAACAAGTGAATCATGTGTGTCGAAGATCAAGCTTTCTTAGCTAGTCAAAAGATCTAAGATAAATGGAGCTGATACTAATAAGTAAAAATCTCCTAATGTTGCACAATCAAAGACGGGAGACAAAGATGACAAAAAAACAAAAAAGCAAAAACAATTTTGTAAGTACTCTAGGGCAAATGATCATGTCATAAAGCATTGTCCTAAATTGGTTGCAAAAGTGGCAAAGAAGAAAGAGTCTTGAATGGTTGTTGTTGAGGCATCTAGACTTAAAACAGAGTCTACAAATATTGCTCAGAATGAAATATGGGCATTAACTACTTTTGGAGCTATGACGCATCTTCTCATGAGTAGTGTATGTCTGCAATAAACTAAGATCTTTGGTACTTTGATAGCGGGGCAACATAACATATTACCATGCAATGCAGTCTCTTCAGTTCACTTGAGCCTTCTCCTGCAGAAAACCTTGTCACATGTGTTAAAAACTCCTCTTATCCTGTGATGGGAGTTGGTCGAATCATTCTGACTAATGCTGATGGAAGTTCTTTCACATTGTCAGATGCTTTATATATGTCGGGATCAAGAAAAATTTATTATCACTTTCAGCATTAGCCAAGATTGGCTTGGTTGTCGAATTTGTTCATGATAGATGTATAGTTCATGATCTCTCGAATGTTGATGTTATTATAGCTTCTAGCATTTTATGTCATCGCTCACAGACTATACGAAATCTATGAATGGATCAGCATGTGAAGTTCAAGATTCACAAGCTATCCTATATGCAAAGTTTTTGGCATGCACGCTTTGGTCATTTGAATTTTGCTAGTTTGCTTCGCCTCAAGAAATTTGAAATGGTGTACCCTTTGCCCAAAATTGAGGCATGTTGTAAACATGTCTCTGAATGTTGTATTTTGGGTAAAATGCAGCGTTCCTCCTCGAAGGATGGTTCATTTCGAGCTTCTCATAAATTGCAACTTGTTCATAGTGATGTCTTTGGTCCTATGCAGACATGTTCATGTCTTCTGGTTTTAATGCATTTTTGGTTGAGCGTGGAATAAACCTGAGCGTACAATGCCATATACACCTCAAAAACATGGAATTGCAGAAAGAGAGATTTTGGGAATTGAACTCATGACCTATCGAATAAGAGTACGATTAGGTCACCACTTACTCCAAAAGCCATGGTTAAGGATTACTTCCTAATCTTTCCTATTATGGTGTGGTTCAACCATCTCCTTCCTATCATTTCTTGAGTCTTAACACTCTCTTCCCCTTCTAGAAGTCATTGTTCTCAATGATCAATCCTTGATCTCCCCTTGAATTGATGTCCTCACCCTTGCAGAGGCTCTTGAACCTTCTTATTCTCAACCTTTGCCTCTTGCACCCTTGCTCTCAACCTTGGTCTCTTGAACCTTTCCTTTCCGCTTCTTGACCACTTGCTTACGGACCTACCTTGCCCACAACCTTGGTGTCTAGTGCCCTTGTTCTCAACCTCAGTATCTTGAGCCTAGTTCTCACCCATTTAAGTGTCCTTGATCCTCAATCTAGTCCTTCCATTGGGATGCATCTAAATCTGACCTACGGATTGGGAGATAGACTCTAATCTTTGTTGGGCTCATCTTTGAAAGCGACGCGTGAGCCTTCAATCTACCTTGCCGAAGCCTACTTCCTAGGCTTTGATACCAAATGAACGATCCTAATTAGATACCTGCCATGGCCACTGTGAAGGGATGGAATAACCTCCAAAACTCGTGCTAGAACCTTGGGTCCCCTGTGCTCTAGTCCTTGACCCGGCTAGGGTCCTCGAACAAATGTAGGTAGACCAATGGTAGACCATGAAGGTCTAAATAAATCTAACACCCTCTCCTCCTAGCAAGGAAAGTGTTTGCGAAATAGAGCTTGTGACTCCCAAGTAGCATTTGTGAGTGGATGGCTGGTCCATGCTACTAAATACTCTCGAGACGGGTATGGAGAAATTTCGTAGCTTCCGCTCCCTATTATCAAGGACTCTAAACGGAACATCTGGCTCAGATCTTCTATCTCCTAAAGCAACTAAACCATCCACACAATTATGATCTCGAGAAATGTATGGTCTCAACTTTCTAACATGAAAAACCGAATGAACTTTGCAATCATCTGGCAATTATAATTGGTATATGACATCACTAATCTTCTTGATTATTGTCAAAGGTCCACAAAATCTAGGGGATAACTTGGGTTTCTGACCAGTCTGAGTGACAAACCAAGTGGAACCTATAAAAACACGCAGCCACTCTCTTGAAAAGTTCGTGGAGTGCGATGTCAATCTACAAATGCTTTCATCCTCTCAAAAGCTTGTTGAAGATTGAACTTTGCTATTTTCAAGTTAGCTTGCATATTTGTAAGGAACTATGAAGCAATCAATGGTAGCTTGACTTTGGGGAATAAACCCATAAATCACCTCAAAAGGTAAAAGCTTAGTAATCTTGTGCTTCCACCGGTTATGAGCAAACTCAACTAATGGGAGGAAACTATCCCAACATGTTTGTTTCTCTGAAACATATTCCCGTAGCATATCTTTCAGTAAGTATCTAACACCGTCTATCTGTGAATGCTCTCAACTACTCATCTTGACTTGAACTTGAAGTTTATTAAACACGTGTTTCCAAAAGTCTCCTGTAAACTTGGGATCCTTGTCTGAAACTATGGATTTAGGTAGTCTATGCAGTCTAAAATTATTCTGAATAAATAGTTTCACAACTTGTGAAGCTTCCATTGATTCCTTGGTAGGAATAAAGTCTTGCATTTTGCTCAAACGGAATTGCAAGGTGTATGGTCAAAATTCAAGTTGTACCACACAGCTTTTGGCTTGAGGCTTTTATGTGTGTAGCTGCTAGCATATGTACTTAGCAGGTATACCACATGGAAAGAGAGAACAAAATGGAGTTGTTGAAAGAGAGAATAGGTCTCTCATGGAAATTGAGAGGTGTATGGTCAAAATTCAGGCTTTACCGCATAGCTTTTGGCTTAAGGCTGTTATGTGTGGAGCATATGTACTTAACATGTATTACCACCAAAGCTCTTCAATCGATCACTCCATATGCTCATAGTAGAAAGGTGAGATTTAAATCGGGATTTAAATCGTAGAAATTTAAAAAAATGAAAATAAAAATCGAGGTTTTTATTCATCATGAGCAATTTTTCTTTTATTATGTACTTTGTCATTCATCATGACATCTAGAAGTCTTTGCAAATCTCATTAGCAAAAGAAATTACCATAATTGAAGAGATGTGTACTTTGTTATGTAAGAAAATAGAAGCTAAGCGGAATAGACAAGTAGACAGAGTTGAGAGAAAAACGCAAGCAAAGATAGATGCAGACTCAGAGATAGGGAACTCAAATTCTGAGATTGCCGAGTGTAATGCAGTTACAACGATGTTGTCCATGCATGCGCTCCCAATGTGGAGCTTAGATTGCGGTCTAAACAGACTCTCGATGACGGGTTGACTAGTGTGCAATGTTGTGTAAAGGTGAAACTGGGCCGTGCTTATATAGCTTTTACAAGGCGATTCGGTATAGATAAATGTAGTTGCGAGATACAAAATAGTCGGTAAAATATACAATCCGACAATATCTCCACGACTAGAAGTCCTATCGTCTCGGCCCAAGGGGATAGGCCCCCCGGACCCCATAGAAGGGGACAAGCCCCCTTCTGCACTCCCCATTAAGGTTCTATGGGGAAACCGCACGATGCTAGAGGGCCTTTATTTTCACCTCGAATGGCAACCCAATGGCCCGAAAGTTTATGCCCTACCTAACCTAATGGCTAGGCTCACATAGATCTCTATAACCATCAACGGTCACACATAGACCTCATCTTACTTAGAAGTTAGGGTTCCACAAATGTACGAGCTCTCACAATGGCTTCTCCTCATAATGGGGGCCTTACAACTTAGAGCACCATGGATCATTTGTGGTCACTTGAGGGTGGAGTATTGAGCATATCTAACACACCCACCCACCCCCCTTTTCAATGTCCACCCAGCGATGGACTACCTCCTTGGTACAATCCCAAGCTTTGAAAAGTGTCGAAGAAGCTCCTCTCTTCCAAGAGCCTTGGTCAAGATATCTGCTCCGTTTTCTTCAATTCGATAGCCTATCTCCACAACCCCGTCCTAAAACAACTCACCCACATAGTGATACTGAATTTCTATGTGCTTGGTACATGCATGGAACATAGGATTCTTGGCAGTCGCCATGCAACTTCGGTTATCACACTTCAACTTTGTAGCCTCCTATCCTTGTATTCCTATGTGCCATAGGATCCTCCTCAACCATACTACTTCACATGTTGCAACACATGCAGCTTTGTACTCAGCTTCAGTAGAAGATAATGCTACTATCGGTTGCTTCTTACTGATCCAAGAGAAGATCCTAAAGAAAAGCAATAACCAAAAACTGATTTTCTAGCATCAATATCTCTTGCCCAATTTGAGTCAAAGTATACAACCAGAGATCATCCTTCTTCATAAAGAATACCATAATCAGTGGTTCATTTCACATACGTGAGTATCAGCATGCATGCTTGCCTTCCAATGAGTTTGGCAAGGCTTATTAGAGATCCTGCTTACTACTCCAACAGCATAAGAAATATCTAGTATGCTATTGCACAAGTAGACAAGACTTCCAATTAATTTCCTGTATCTTCCAATATCCACTAGAGGTGAAGTATCTTCAATAGATAATTTTGTGTTGACCTCCATAGGTGTAGAAATTTCCTTGCAATCCTCCATGTCGAATGCCTTCAATTTCTGTCTTGCATACTTTTGTTGAGAGATGAAAATCTCCTTCCAAACTTCAAGGCCTAAGCAAACTCTGAACTCAAGGCATCTTTCGTTTGTTGAAGAAGAGCATCATCATTTCCCGTAATCACAAGGTCATCTACATAGAGTACAAGCACAATTGCCTTCCCTCCTCTCTTTAGAACATACACATTGTCATTAGAATCGCATTTTTTGAAACCTAGATCCAAGAGATACTTATCTATCCATTGGTACCATGCTCTAGGGACTTGTTTCAACCCGTATAATGCCTTCTTCACCTTACATACCTTTGACCTATACTATATATGTATGCTTGTATATATGTAATTACAACTATGCATGGTATATCTATGTATGTAATATGCATGTATCTACTTGTATGTATGTATGTATGTATGTATGTATGTATGTATGTATGTATATATGTATGTATGCAAGCATGCATGCATGATGTATGCATGTATGTATGTAATATGTATGTATGTGTATAATATGCATACGACATGTCGCATATCTACTTTTATTTCATAATTTATATCTATGTATTTATATATATGTGTAAAAGTATGGAGTTCATCATATATTAGTTATACGAAGCTTAGGGCACCAAAATATTAAAAAAAAAAAACCCCAAAAGAAAAAAATCGCGTTCGCAACGTTTTAGCAACGTCTAGGCCCAAACGTTGCTATGTTGCTAACACGTTAGCAACACGTTGCCTTGGACGTTGCTAAAACGTTGCGAACAACTATGTTTATGCCCTACCTAACCTAATGAGTAGGCTCCCATAGATCATCTATAACCATCAATGGTCACACATAGACCTCATCTAACTTAGAAGTTAGGGTTAGACAAATGTCCTGGCTCTCACAATGGCTTCTCCTCATAATGGGGGCCTTACAACTTAGAGCACCATGGATCATTTGTGGTCACTTGAGGGTGGAGTATTGAGCATATCTAACATGTTATTCATCATGATATCTAAAAGTCTCAGCAAATCTAAATTTTGGAGATGATTCATCATCCATAAGCACAAGGTGTTTGGTCATTATCTAAGTCTTGAAGATCATTCATCAATGTATAAGCAACCTATGTTCATATGTATGAATTCCCTAAACTTGCAAAATCATGTACGAGTTCCTCTTGAAAAAGGTCCTATTGAATTGTATTTACAACCCTAATACATATAAGATACGAGTCATTTTTAGTGAGTGTAGAATACAACAAAGTTTAGATAAAACTTTAAAAAAGAAAATGATTTTTATTTTTATGAAAAAAACAGATTTATTTTCATGAAAAAAAAAAACAATTTTTATTTTTATGAATAAAAATCGTTCCTAGAGATTTAAATCACGATTGAGGTTCTTATGATTTTTAAAAAATAAAAATCGTGCGATCTTTTTTACTATGCATATGGGGCTTGGCATGGTCGCAAGCCATCACTTGCTCATTTGCGTGTCTTTGGTTGTCTTGCATATGCATTATTGTCTAAACAACAACGCAAAAAATTGGATGATAATGCAGTGAAATGTATTTTTGTTCCATAAAGGTCTAAAAGGAAAGGCCATCATCCGTGTCATCCGCAGACTAAATGCATTTTGGTTAGCCGTGATGTTGTTTTTATGGAAAATTCAATTCAACCATTACTTTCATGTTCCAAGGTGAAATAAGAGATGAGTTTGGCTTATTCGCCCACACATGATAATGTTGCAAACCTTTTCACAAAGGCTCTACCTAGGGAGAAGTTTGAAGATTTTCGTAAAGCTTTGGGCCTACTTTCTTTTGTGGATTGATCTCTTTCCACATAGCTTGGCACTTCCTTATAGATGAGTGCTAGCTCTTTGTTCATGACAACTCTCCCATGGGGGGTTTATTCATATATACATATATATAATTACACACATGTCATATACACATGTCACATGCACGATGCACATGTCATATACAAATGTGACATGTCATATGAGCCATGACACATACACATACACATGTCACGCACACAAATATGAGATACACAATGCACATACACACATGTGACAGACACATAGTAAATACACACATGTGACAGACACATAGTAAATACACACATGATACATGTGACATACACACACATGTAATATACACAATGCACATACACATGTCATATACACAAATGTGTCGTACACATACTCACATGTGACATACACTATTACACATGTGTATGTCATGACATACACACATACATATTAAAAAATAAATTATATTTACCTCTCCAATGTCAAATAAGGACATCTCTGAATAGACTTTTCACATGGTCCATGAATTCATATACAAACCCAAGCATGCAACCTCCTCTATCTGCTATGTGTATGAGTGAATATAAGCGCCGTAAAGCCCGCACTAATCCCTCCACATCCCTCAAAAACTATCACCCAAACATGTCCGTCGTATAAGCTCTACCTTTGGACTACTATGTCCATCCCAAGCTATCCAATCAGGTGATAATATTGTCTGCATCAATGTTTGCCTTTCTCTTACTAATCTCTCCATGATTATGCACATGTATGCGAATCTCATCTTGGTAAGCTTCCCCTTGTCAATATCATTGAAAGACCTAAATAAAGCCACATAATTACTTCCATTATTTGTCATAAAGCTTGCCCACAACCACACAATTCCTTCCATTATTTGTGATAACTTCGACTACTTTTTCTACACCAATGTCCATGATAACTTGGCGGATATGGTCATAAATGAACTGACCTGATTACATATAAAACAAAATGAATCATTAATCAATTGATAATTTATCTTGAAAGCTAGCACATTGCACATCGCACATGAGAATGTTTTACGAATCTAATTTCAATGAATTCTCATTGCTCAATCAATGATAAATTGAAATTTCAAAAATCAGAAATTAGAATAGATTATAACGTGTGAACTCACCTTTGACCGTAGTACCAGCAAGTGATGCATATATGGCTCCAAGGAACATGTTCTCTTTGTAACAATGCACCAAAATATTATACACATTCCTCTTTCTCATGTTCGTCCATCTGTCACACATGATTGTGCATCCATACTTTGCCATATCTCCTTCATGGGCTCAAGCTCTCTCTTTAATTTGTTGGAAGTCAATGTACATATGGTCCACATCCACTTCCAGCAATTCTATATTTTGGACTTAGCATTTTTGTGTACGGTTTGGGTAAAACTTTTTTAGGCTAGATAGATAGAGCTTCGCAAGAGCTATCTAGTGGTACGCAAAATATTATACACATTCCTCTTTCTCATGTTCGTCCATCCGTCACACATGATTGTGCATCCATACTTTGCCATATCCCCTTCACGGGCTCAAGCTCTCTCTCAAATTCTTCCTTCATTCTTTTGAGCTTCGTTATCCTTGATTCTTCATAGGTAGGCCCTTGCCACCGGTACCCTAACAAAGATGCCTTCCAATGGCATTTCTCCATGCAAGTGTCCATACAACATTGAAAGATAATCCACATTGTATAAAAACCTTCATGATGGCTTCTGTGGCTTCTTGTTTACGTTGTCTTTGCAAGCTAGCAC
Organism: Ceratopteris richardii; assembly: GCA_020310875.1. Lineage (NCBI taxonomy): Eukaryota > Viridiplantae > Streptophyta > Polypodiopsida > Polypodiales > Pteridaceae > Ceratopteris > Ceratopteris richardii. Next base: position 30,394,315 of record CM035432.1, on the reverse strand, counting down.
GTATGGAGGCTTCCCCCAAGAGGGCAATGTGGGTGCTCTTGATAATTATGCTCTACTCTTGTACTTTTTCTTGGTGGCTCATGCTCTATATCAATGTCTGTGGGCTCATAAGCTTGAGATGCTTGAGTTTGGGGATCACATGAGCCATGTGAACCACTTGCATGTAATCTAGCTTCATATTGTGAAGGTGCATTTCTTCTACCTCGAGAGTTTTGAGCTACCTATTCCAATGGCTCTTCCTTGATAGCTTCAGGCATTGGCTCTCTGCAAGATGCAACCCCTATGCCACTAAACTTTGCAAGATGTGCCTTGATTCTATCAGCTCCACTATAGGCACATAGCTTGCAAGCCCATCTCTCATTTCCCCTCGAACGCAATGCCAAGAAGCTTGCTTTGCTTTCGACATGGTGATAGGAGGGGATAAAAGAGCAAGAAGGCTTGGAGGGGATAGCTTCACCTTGGGATGTGTGTGTGAGCGCAAAGATAAGCCTTTTACCTTCTCTCTCCTCCTTGAGGCTTGCACACAGTCATAACTCAAGAAATTTGCTCTCTTGCTTTTTGCTCGAAATGCTTAATAAGGCGGTTTCAACAAAATGGCCTCATTTGACGCAAATCTTTTTGTATTGCAACACAATGTGTCGCGAACATTGCAACTTTGCATTGCGAACGCATGGCAACGCATTGTGAACGCATCGCAATGCATTGTGTTAGAAGAAGTATTTTTGATGAAAAAATACTTGTAAAATGCCTAAAAATTGTAAAAAGATTTATGCAAATGATGTAAAAATGAGGAAGAGTCTTCCTCATGTAGATTAGAATCATATGTATTTTTTCTAGAATTTTTGGAAACTCCTAGATAGCATATTTTTAGATTAGAAGGGAAAAGGACCAAAATTCAAGTGTGAAAAGGGACACTTGAAAATGTATAAAAGACAATTTCCTCTATTTTGAGAGGGTTGTTTATTTGTATTTGATGCTATCCAAGCAAAGAGAGGAGTTTCCTGCAAAAAATCGTGAATCTGCGTTTTGTGTGAATTTCTTTGATTTGTTGAGTCTATTCTATGTGTATCCATGGAATTTGTAAGCTTCTATTGTGCATTTCTGATGAATGTGTATGAAGAGAGTTGATTCATGATGTGTTGAGTGAGAATTGGCTGAAGAATGATGCTAGAGATGGAAATCGTCAAATTTCACAGAATCGCAATTGTCTTGTATGAGGATTACACATATCATTTTTTAGGTTTTACTTCATGATTGTGTTCTGCTGAGAAAATGACACACTTTAGACACCAAGATCATTGGAAATGATGTAGTAATGCTCAAGATAATCAAAACCCTAGAAATTCCTCTTCATTTTCATTATTTCTCAAAAATCCAGCCAGTTTTCTCTTATTTCTTGGATTCTATCATCTAGAAGGGGTTCTGGTCTCTTGTATACTTCCAAGATTGACAAATATAAGATGTATTGTTGATTCTTTATGCTAAAATGATTGGAGAGGACAACTCCAAAGGTTAACAACAAACATTTTTTGGCGTCATTGCCGGGGAGTATAGCAAAAGCTTCATTGAAGTTGGACCTTGCTGGATCTTCTATTGTTGATGGTATTGAACACATTGAAAAGGTAATACTCTTTAATCAAGAAATGGAAACATGAAAAGGTAGGTTTCTTTGTTTGTCTTTTGGGAAAAGAAAGCAATAGATAGCCTTTTGAGAATAGAAGTGATGAAATTCTTGCAAATTGATAGTTTCTCTTATCATTTTTTATAAGTAAAGTGAAGGTGTGTATAAAAACTAAATCAAGAGAGCTGAAGATAAGGTAAAATGTGTCTATCTTTGCATTTGTAGAGTTCTTTTTGACCAAGTACCTAGCAAAATTGTTGATCTTGGGAAGAGGACATGATTGCATTGAGGAAAGTCAAGTAAAGTAGCTAAATGCAAGTAGATAAGATCCATTTGTTAATCAAGGCAAAGCAATAATCTTGAGAAAAAGTTTATTTGCATCTTGAAAAGAAAAATGTTTGATTTTATCTTTGCAAAAATTGATATTTGCACTTCTTAACACAATTTTCTTTGGGAAGTTTTGCTCATGAACTGTTTTGATAGCAAAGCATAAAGGAGTATAACCAATCAGTGAACACAGGATCAATAGATCACTAAACAAGAAACCCTAAGTGAAGTGTTTACCTAATTTAAAATTCATAAAATTCATTAAGACATTCAAACAAATTTCTTTTTTCCTTAGGAAGATGGACCGAAGGGTTATTGATAAGAGTAAAGGGGAACAAGTGGAAAGAAAAGTCAAAAAATGAAAAAAAAAACTGGAAGTTCAAAAAAACACGATTCTCTTCACAAAATCGCTAATTTTTGTTAATGGTGTAAAATTGCAAGTGACAAGTGACTTGGAGTTGGTGAAGAATCTTGAAGAGGATTAAGAGGAAAGAAGACTCAAAATTGAAAAAAAAAAAAAAAAAAAAAAAAAGGAATTACAGAAAAAATACGATTCTCTGCACAGGATCGCGATTCTCTGTAAAAGGAAAAAATTTGAATTATTGTGCATAATTGGGTTTTGAGGTAGGTAATTGTAAGAGGCTTCACTAAGTTGAGTAAGTGAAGAAAATGAGGAGTTGAAAAGGAAGAAGGAAGGAAAACAAGAAAGAGAAAGTGCAGACTTAAAGAATCTACAAATGATTTCTGAAGAGTATCAACTCATAGGAGATCAATTGTATAAGAGAGGGATGGATGGATATTTAAGAATTTGTGTTCCTGAAGATAGATATCTGGAAATGTTGGAGATGGCACATTCTGGAGTGGCAGGAGGACATTTCTCAAGTGACAGAACTGCTAAATTCATATTATATTCTGGCTTTTGGTGGCCAACTCTATTTCCCGATGCAAGAACATATGTAAAAAGATGTGACATTTGTCAGAGGGTGAGTCAACCAAATAAAAGAGATAACATGCCATTAGTTCCATTGATTTCAACAAGAGCATTTAGTAAATGGGGGTTGGATTTCATTGGACCCATACATCCTCCAGCAAGACAATCCCATGTTGAATACATAATAGTGGCCACAGATTACTTCCAAATGGGCAGAGGCTAGAGCTACAAAAAAGAATGATGCTCATACTACTGCTAGATTTCTCTATGAATATATCATCACCAGATTTGGACTACCAATTGAATTAGTAAATGATAGAGGAACTCATTTTTTGAACCAAACCATAGAAAACATAACTTAATATTTCATGATTAGTCATAGAAAGTCAGCCCCATATCACCCACAAGCCAATGGGTTAGCAGAAAGTACTAATAAAGTACTTTGCACTGTATTGTCAAAATTGGTAAACACAAACAGGAATGATTGGGATTTACAAATTAATCATGTCCTATGGGCCTATAGAGTGGCATACAAAACTGCATTAGGAACCACACCATTTAATTTGGTATATGGACAAAATGAAGTTCTACCTTAGGAATTCCTCATTCCAACACTAAAGGTGGGTAGTCAATACAATTGGACTGGACATGAATTATCTGAGAGAGTAATGGAATTACAAAAACTATGAGCTTCTAAACTCCAAGCAATTATGAGTATATATGCAGACAAGAAAAGGCAAAAAGCTTATCATGATGTTCACATAAAAGAAAAAGATCTACAAGAAGGAGATTTAGTTTTGGCATACACAGTAAAAGAACATCAAAAGAAATTTCAGAAGAAAGGGCATGGACCATATATTATCAGTCAGATCAGTAATAGTGGAGCTATTCAATTAGCTAATATAGATGGAGAAATCATGCCAAACTTCATAAGTGGATGTAGAGTTAAAAGGTATGATCTTCCATTAACTGCTTCTGAGTGGAGAAGATTACATCAAGCTCAAAACAGGAAAAAAGAAGAGGAAAACATTAGAAGGGAGGCTCACAGGAGGCAAAAGAAAAGATAAGAAAAATCAAAAATATTAGAGAAATCCTTTTGTGTGAAACATCTCTAAAAGAAAAAGAACATTTTCCTGTTATCGCAATGAATTTTCAGGATGAAAAAATTAAAGTCTTGATAGACTCAGGAGCACCGACAAATTTGATCAGTTCAGCTTTGTTGAATAAGTTTAACATAAAAAGTTCTAAAAGCAAAACCTTTATCAAAACCTTGGAAGGACAAATAATACAAAGCATTCTTCACCTTCTATTGAGGTCAAGTTCAATAAAGAATATATGAAAATAGATTGTGAAGAATGGCCAGATCACTTGATGACTGAAAAATTGATTTTGGGACAACCATGGCTAACGCAAGGTAAAGTAATTTTGGATTTTGAAAAAATGAAGCTCAAGTTGACAATAAATGACAAAAGGTTTTTAATGTTTTTATTGAGTAATGAAGAACAGGAAGATCAACAGGATATTCATGACCCAGACCTGAAAGGATTTACTTTCTCATTAGAAGATACACAGACATCACCAATACAGTCACTTTATGATCAAGCCCCATTTAATCAAAACCAGGAAAAAATTGAAGGAGCAAAAGTTGGTGAAGAGACAAAAGGAAGGTGGCATCTATGGCATAGTCAGAAGTATCAAGACACCAGAACAAGAAGGATGTGGAAACAAAGTGCCCACAAACCCTGCTCATCAAAACAAATTCCCAGAACAAAATGGATATGGAAGCCAAAAAATTTCAAGAACAGCTTATCAAAAGAAGATGGGTGTATCCCTAGAACAGAGTCAACAAGGATTAAATATTATTGGGTAAAAAAATCAGATTTGATTCAATGGAAAAGAACATGAGTATCTGATATGAAGTTAGGATCCTGGATAAGAAAATCACAGTGTTACAGAGAAGAAATTATGACATTTTGGACATAATGGCAATTTGTTCTACTTTATTCTTTTTCTGAGAAAAGAAATAGGAGGGGAAGAAAGGAAGTTGAAAGTAATTATTAAAAAATAAAAAAGAGAAAAGAGAGAAAAATTATTTAAAAAGAATATATATATATATATATATATATATATATATATATATATATATATATATATATATATATATATATATATATATATATATATATATATATATATATATATATATATATATTAGTATTATTAAAAAAAAAGAAATAAAAGAGAAAAGAGAGAAAAATTATTCATTTCATTTTTCTTTTATGAGAAAAGAGAGAAAAATTATCCATTTTTCTTTTATAAGTTATACAGCACAAAGCAAGATATAGATAGAAGTATAGCAAGTTTCTATTTTTTATTTTTTATTTTTAATTTATTTGTAATATTCAATTTTCTTCAACTAATTATAGTTTTCAAATCTTTCTTTTCTTTATAAAAGTTGTCAGAAGAAAAGAGAACACTATACATCTTGCTACACATGTAATGATCACTTTAATTGAGTTGTTTCAGGAAGTCAGGATTTAATTGAGATTTCATTTTCATTCTTTTTTCATTTCATCTCAAAACAAATGTCATTTTTTATTTTTTGGTGACTCATGTGGGTGGAGTTTTTTCTTTTTGTGTGATGTGATATTTTCTCCAGAATGGTCAATTCAAAGGAACTACCAATCCATGATTTCAAAGCAAACTCAGTCACTCTGTGTAGAGGACATTGGTTCCTGGATAGTGAAGCTGCAGTAGAGGAGGTGGATCTGGAATCTGATGAAGAGCAAGAAATTCCAGAAGCAGAGAAGGTAGCTAAGGAGCTCAAGGAAACTCTGGGTATTATTGGCCAGCACATATTTACAGTAGGAGTTCGATGTTACAAGTACACTATGCTCTGTCAGGAGTTTTACAAATTGCAAAGAATTGCAGTCAATTACAAAAGATGGAAAGCAATAGGATTACACAAGTTGTTGGATGAACCCATATTCTTTATAGATTTTGAAAGAGTGGCACAGGTGATGAACAGCCTGTTGGAAGTTGGAAAGGGCAATGAGGCATATTTCAGGTGTGCTGTCAAGAACAAAGAAAATCAGGAAGTGAACATCACAATAAAAGCAGAGCATATGAGGGAAGCCCTTCAGTTTTACCCAATGGGAACTAAGTTGGATAACAGCTTTGTCAAGAAGAATAAAGAAACATATACAGGATATTCTAAGTTCCCTGATTTTAAGGGAAGAGAAAATGAGGAGTATGCCATCAAAATGTTTTTGCAATACTTTTGTTTTCCAAAACCACCTAGATACACCATGTCACACAAACAAGTAACATTGATTATGTTCAATAATAAGGACAAAACTAAGCCTTTTGGGGTGATGGATGTAACTCCATATATACATGAGCAATTAAAGGTAGCAGCCAAACATTAGGAGCAAAAGAAGTATATGAATGGAGCCCAATTCTTAACTAGAATTATATATCATGTTCTAGGGATGGAGGATCAATTACAACTGGCTCCAGAAGCTCAATACTTCAGAACTCTGATGACAGGAATCAAAAGTCCTTCCGGGAAGATGGCTATAAGAGAAGCAGAAGGCAAATCAAGCATGAGGGGAGCAGAAAGGAAAAGAAAAGGAATTTCTAAAGAAGTGATTCCAGTAAAGAAAAGAAGATTGGATCCAAGAAAAGTGGAGTTGGATCAGGTGGAAGCAACTAAGGAAGAGCATGAAGCTGCTCAGAGGCAGGTACAGTCTTCAAATGACCCTCACCCACCTCAGACAAGTAAAGAGCAGTTATATACCTATTTGACTCAAGGAAATAATAAAAGAGAAGTATATGAAGCCCAATATCAAAAGATGTTGGAGGAAAACTCTTGCAAAGCAACTGATTGGATTCAAGAGGAAGTAGAGCACTATGAAGAGCTGCATGAACAGATGATGGAAGCAAAAACAGAGGAAATTTTTGTCAAAAAAGAAGTAGAACTGTTTAGCATATTTTAAAGAGCTACAAGGACCTCCTGAAACTAGAACTACAGTTGTAGTGAAGAAGAAGGTTCAAAAGAAACATGTACTAAAGAGGAAGTTAACCAAGAAAAGTAAAGGAAAATCAATAACAGAACCTGTACCAAGGATGGAGACAGAGAAAGTAATAGTGGAAGAAAATAAGCAGGAAGAATCTATGGTTGTGAAAGAATCAAGAATGGACAAATCAGGAGTAGCAGGCTCTTCACAATTTTCTTCAGACTCTGAAAGTGATATTGAAAATTTCTTGTTGAAAAGTTTGAACTTATCAGTGCCGAGTACACCAAATGTGATAACACAAGTCTCTAAAAAAAATAAAACACCAGAAGACTTGAGTGAGAAGCCATAAGGAAAAGTCCAAGAAGAAGCAGCAACGCAGGTTAGTCTTGAAGAAGAGAAGGATATTGAAAGGTAAAGCAGTGATGATGGAAGAAGAGAGTGAAGTAAGGAAGGCATTCAGCCATGGATTAGTGGATTCAGGATTAAAGATAATAAGGAAAAAACCTTTACATCAAACCTATTTCAAATTGGATGAAGGGAAAGTAGAAGTAGAAAAAGAAGTTCAGTTATGCAGTTCAGCACATAAACAAAAAGATACAGATCAAATCAAGGAAACAGAAGAAGTAGGGGAAAAGAAGAATGCTTAAGAAGTAGAAGAAGGAATTACAGAAAAAGGGATAAATCAAAGCATAGAAGACATACTATATGATTTGATTCATAATGAAGAGTTCACAACTACAGAAAATCAGCAACCAGAGGAAGATTTGGATCTCATGGATATGGATGAGCAAGAGGAAGGACAAAAAGAGCATATAATCAATGATCAGATAAAGTTGTTGAAGAGACTGATTCAACCCTAATTCAGGAAAAGGAAGTACAGGTAAAGGAAAAAAAATATCTTTGAAGAAGAACAACAAGTAATGGAGAACAAGAAGGCAGAAGAAACAAAAACAATTAAAGACACATCAAGACATGAGAATAAGGAGGATCAGATATTAGAATATGAGGACAAAGAAAAAATGGAAGCAGATAAGAGCTATGAAGAACAAAATAATCAGATCATAAAGTATGAGGAAGACAATGAAGAAGAGAATGACTATAAAGAAGAAAAGCAGATAGAAGTAAAACAAATGCAACTAGAAGCTGGGTTGAAAAGGATACCTGAAGACATAAGATCTTCCTGCAAGGTTATTATGAGCAATATAGAACAGTTTAGACCATCAAGTAGAAACATGATCATATCAGGCATGGTAGCTCAATCTGAGTTTGTAAAAGGTAGAAGAATCATTAATGAGCAAAAGAAAGAAAAGGAACAGTTAGCAGAACAGTTGAGGATTGTGCATGAGAAAAATGAGGAATTGACATACAGAATAATAATAATTTCCTTGGAAGAACTAGAGGTTCAGCAACAAAACAAAATCCAATATCTTGAAGAGAAGTGTGCAAAACAGACAGAGCATAGTAGTAAAATGGAGATGGAGTTGAAGAAAATTGAAGGGAGATACAGAACCTTACAGAGTTCATATCAAATTATGGTCAAAGCAAATGAGGAAATAAACAAGTTATTAATGGAAGAAGGCAAGTTCAAGGAAGAAAGCAAAACTGTTCAGGTGACACAGGATGAAAAGAAAGATCTGAACAAGGAAATTATGAGATTGCAAACAGAGTTGAAAGAAGCCAAGGAGTTGAAAAAACAAGCCAATATACATGCTTCTACTTCTATGAGGGGATATAATAAGATTACATATGGATATAGAAAAAGAGAGAAGTGATTGGCAGTTGAGTATGGAAAAGGAAAGAAATGAGTGGAAATCAGAAAGAGAGTTGTGGACCTCCCAAAATAGAAGTTTAATGTTGACAATAAAAGAGTTGAGTATGGAAAAGGAAAGAAATGAGTGGAAATCAAAAAGTTGTGGACCTCCCAAAATAGAAGTTTAATGTTGACAATAGAAGAGCTACAGAAAAAATTAGAAAAACCACAAACCCAGGTCGAAGAGCAGGTAGAGACTACACAAGCAGAAGAATATGAAGTAGGAGATGAGGATAGAACCCAACATGGTGGTGAACAAGAAAAGAAAGCACCAATTGAAGAGTACTCAGAAGAGTTTGTTCAAAAACTTCTGACAGATAGAGAATCCATAATGGAATTTATTAGAAAAATGCATAATGAACATGAGGAACAAATTTTTAATTTTGCTCTGAATAAAGGAATAAATCCGGATCAACACCATTGGGCTGCAGATGGCTTAGATATACCCTTTTGCATGATCATGGAAAGCATTAAAAACTATCAGTTGGCAAGGGTGGGATTACTTCCAAACAAGTATTTAAAATATGAAGAAGATATCAATGTGACAAAGGAGTTATTTGAAAAAGCCAATCCCAAATGGAGAAATAGGTGGTTGGATGCTAATAAAGAATGCAGAAAAATATGGAAAGAAGCACCAATACAGTTAAAAATCAATCCAGCATATTGTCCAGTAGCAAGGAGAAGGGATTGGACAGTCTTTTGGGAAAGAAGAAAGGAGGGACAGATTCTATCAAGATGGTTGAATTTTCCAAAGATAGAAGGCCCAAAGGCAGGAACATGGCCAATAAAGAAGTATATGATTGACACAGCAGAGTCTGTCATATCCACATATAAAGATGTTAATGATCCAGCATGTATTTTATTAATCAGAGTAATGAGACTCATGTTTGCATGTATAGAGACTTTTACAGATACAGATGTCAGAATTCTCAATTATATTGGCTTTAATTCACCAATTGATGCTTTATTATTTGATCTCAGTGAAACTCCAGACAGGATATGTTTGATGGCTTATTATAGAAGAACAATATTTTTGGGTAGCCATTATCTTCAGATTTTTGAGGATGCATTTGATTATGGATTTTTTGAAAGAGAATCAGAGATATTTGGAAACTTTTCAGTTGTAACAAAGTCTCGACTCACTGCTTATGAAGCCGCATACACAGAATATTTGAAGAAAGATGTGATAGATAAACCAGAGGCTGATGTGCAGAACAATATTTTTGGGTAGCCATTATCTTCAGATTTTTGAGGATGCATTTGATTATGGATTTTTTGAAAGAGAATCAGAGATATTTGGAAACTTTTCAGGTGTAACAAAGTCTCGACTCACTGCTTATGAAGCCGCATACACAGAATATTTGAAGAAAGATGTGATAGATAAACCAGAGGCTGATGTGCAATGGAGAAAAGCATTATTTGAGATGGTAAACAACTTAAATATTACACAAAGAAAAAGCCATGACCTACTGTCACAGGTATATCAAAGAAAAAAGAAGTGAAGGAAGCATTCATGGTATATCAGCAAGAATGTCTTTTGTCAGGAGCCAAAAGGTCTATGAGGGAAAGAATGTTAGAAGAAGTATTTTTGATGAAAAACTACTTGTAAAATGCCTAAAAATTGTAAAAATATTTATGCAAATGATGTAAAAATGAGGAAGAGTCTTCCTCATGTAGATTAGAATCATATGTATTTTTTCTAGAATTTTTGGAAACTCCTAGATAGCATATTTTTAGATTATAAGGGAAAAGGTCCAAAATTCAAGTGTGAAAAGGGACACATCAGCAAGAATGTCTTTTGTCAGGAGCCAAAAGGTCTATGAGGGAAAGAATGTTAGAAGAAGTATTTTTGATGAAAAACTACTTGTAAAATGCCTAAAAATTGTAAAAATATTTATGCAAATGATGTAAAAATGAGGAAGAGTCTTCCTCATGTAGATTAGAATCATATGTATTTTTTCTAGAATTTTTGGAAACTCCTAGATAGCATATTTTTAGATTATAAGGGAAAAGGTCCAAAATTCAAGTGTGAAAAGGGACACTTGAAAATGTATAAAAGACAATTTCCACTATTTTGAGAGGGTTGGTTATTTGTATTTGATGCTATCCAAGCAAAGAGAGGAGTTTCCTGCAGAAAATCGTGATTCTTCCTTTTGTGTGAATTTCTTTGATTTGTTGAGTCTATTCTATGTGTATCCATGGAATTTGTAAGCTTCTATTGTGCATTTCTGATGAATGTGTATGAAGAGAGTTGATTCATGATGTGTTGAGTGAGAATTGGCTGAAGAATGATGTTGGAGATGGAAGTCGTCAAATTTCACAGAATCGCGATTGTCTCCTCTAAGGATTACAAGTATCATTTTTGAGATTTGACTTCATAATTGTGTTCTACTGAGAAAATGACACACTTTAGACACCAAGATCATTGGAAATGATGTAGTATTGCTCAAGATAATCAAAACCCTAGAAATTCCTCTTCATTTTCATTATTTCTCAGAAATCCAGCCAGTTTTCTCTTATTTCTTGGATTCTATCATCTAAAAGGCTAAAAGGGGCTGTGGTCTCTTGTATACTTCCAAGATTGACAAATATAAGATGTATTGTTGATTCTTTATGCTAAAATGATTAAAGAGGACAACTCCAAAGGTTAACAACAAACACATTGACATGCAACATTGCCTCGTACGATATTCGTGCGTTCATAAGGTACAACTTTTTTTCCTAAAAAATATATATTTAACATGATAAACATTATGTTTATGCATAAAATGCATCAAAATAAAAGTTAAAAACATCATATATAGCTATTTTTAATCGTGTGGGTTATTGCGGTCATATCGAGAAATTGCACTTAGCTATACATGTGTGGCATACATATATGATATATATCATAGTCTATTTAATACTAGGAATAGATGATACTAAATAGTACATCATTACATGCATCAAATTTTTGGTTTTTTTAAGAATCAAGATTACATATTGAAATTTAATACATGTAACATCATTCAAAACAAAAACCATGCTATCGTATTTCATTCATGACATGTCAATAAACTTTAAAGGCTAATCAAGAATCAAGATTCACAAATTTTAATGTCACGACTCACATCATACATCAATCATCAATCATCAATCATCATAGCACATACATCCAAGTTCCAACTTCAAGCCACATCAAACATGATTATCATGATTCATGAATC
>CM035432.1:30367401-30372401 GCA_020310875.1 Ceratopteris richardii | reverse complement strand
CTCTCTCTCTCTCTCTCTCTCTCTCTCTCTCTCTCTCTCTCTCTCTCTCTCTCTCCCCTAATCCTTGAAATGGCTCCCATGGACCGGAAGGAAATGCACGACCTTATTGCTAAAGCGTTCAAAGAGGTCAAAAAGGAAGCAGACCACAACCTCAATATGGAGATACGAAAGATGGTGGAAAAGTTCAAAGGACTCGAAGAACAAGTAATGAATAAAGTCAAAGGACTGAAGAACAAGTGAAGACTCTCACAGAAGAAAGAGACCATTGGAGGACAGCTTATGAGCACATGAAAGAAGAGGGGGAGATCTCCAAGGTGGAGATACTCAAGGAAGAAATAAAGAAGGAAATCAAAACGGAAGTAGAATCTACTCGAGAGTCATGGGTGGAAGTAGTACACAAAAGGGTTAAGAAGGAAGTTAGGGAAGACATGCAGAAAGAAGAGCTCACACCAATCCAGGACACACTTGAGGAGGAGAGGCTTCGACACACTCGAAGACTTCACATTCGGATTACAGGCCTACCCGAAGGGGTATCACAGGAGGAAGACGCCACTGACATTTGTCGTCGACTTGGATACGAGAGCATGCCCTACACAAACACATGGAGGGTTGGGAGGGATACATTGCGTTCGTGAGCACTCATCCTCAAGATGAGTTCCGAGGAGGCACAGACCGCCTTTTCTTAGACGTCGATCAGTACTACGTGGACTACCCGGAAGCACCCTCTACATGGACGAGGACCTTACGCGTATGCAAGTGGCACACCGACGCGCTTGCATGCTACAGATACTCCAGGCACGTCGAGAGGGGAGGAAGGCCTTTCACCGCGATGGTAAGGTCTTCATAGATGGACGCCCTATCAAATAGGGCCATGCGGCCTATGAGACATCACTACACTAGGAGATACCACTCAGAGGAGCAGTGTGGAACTGCAACGGGTCACTCTGGACGCGACCAGACAGAGTCGAGGAGATCCTCGCATCACATGACTTTGCGTGCATCACAGAGACACACGAGAGCCCAGAGAGAGGTCTACCACGCATTGCAGGTTTTCATTGGGAATCTGCATTCAGGACCCCGATGAGACAGAGTACAGCACGAGGATCGGGAGGAGTGGCCATCGTATTTCGAAAGGAGATACAGAGCCGGATCCATATTATAGGTAGAGATAAGGAGGCACGATACATGTGGCTTTGCATGGAGATAGCACAGGGCAGCTCGATTTACATTGCTATATGCTACTTCCCACCAGGCGGCTCTCGATACGCAGGACACGATCTTGGGGGACCGATCCGAGATAGAGACTCACCATACACAGCGCTTTCAGATGAGATACTACATTACAGCACACTAGGTGAAGTCTTCCTTATGGGGGACTTCAATGGCCGCACTCAGTCGCATCAGTGCGAGGCATACGACATGGATCACCCACATCTCATGAGGGCCAGAGACCCGGTTGAGATTAGCACCAGCAGAGTATCGACAGATACGGGTCAGGACACCACCGGCTATGGCAGACATCTACTCGAGCTAGGCAGCCCACATCATCTCGTTATATATAACCGGATGAATCGTTGGCCAGGTTCAGGCGGACTTACTTGCTTCCCTCACGGGGGAGGTGAGAGCACAGTCGACTACATTTTGGGTACTACCTCTGGAGCTTCACTCATCCCTTCACTTAGTATTGGACGACGCCCACTCGCTGCTGACCACACATTTATCACATTCACACTCTCATCTCCGATTCCATTAGACCCTCCCTCACCCACTGAGATACATACCACGATACACTTCACACACGAGCTCTCACACGTTTATCCACACCATTTACACACCCGCCTACTCTCCCTCGATCCATTCTCACCTTTGGACACACTTACATCACATATCACCTCCATCCTACTGGACTCAGGTCTTCGAAGCTTCCCACAGTGCACACATATGCACCCTCCACGCACAGGATCCATGCCCCAGAACCGTTGGTATGATGCAGATTGTCGTGAGCTGCATAAACACCTACGGATTTTAGAGCATAGAGGAGATATTACACACACACAGGCACATCGTCGCATGGAGAGCCTTACTCGCCGCAAACGGCGAGATTGGGAGGAGAGACAGTATTGGGATATTTACCATTTGCTCATGAGTCGAGACAGTGTAGTGGCATGGAGACATTTGAGAGAGAGGAGACAGCAGACACCTATCCGAGACCCGAGCACTTGGCATAGCTATGCACGAAGCCTATACGAGTTCCCAGACCAGCCTCCCATTCCCAGACCGCAGAGCTCACGTCCTACTACCTCTGACTTCTTCACACCCACTATGGTGGGACGCGCTATTGCCCGGCTGCAGCATGGCAGGGCCCATGATCATTTCAGTTTACAGGCAGAGCACCTCATCTATGGAGGCACGACTCTCGCACCGCTCATTGCCCATCTCTTCAACCGTGCATTGGTTGAAGGGTTCCCAGACTCATGGACTGAGCACACGATAGTGCCCATTCATAAGTCAGGTGATACTATGGATCCAGCTACATACCGGACGATCATGATTGGCCCTATATTGGCCAAGTTATATGGGGCGGTACTAGAGACAGAGTTGAGTACACTCGCAAAGAGGAAGGGCATCAGGGCTCCAGGACAGGCAGGTTTCAGACGAGATTACTCTACCATTGACCACATCTTCACTCTGAGATGCCTAATCGACCAGGCAAGGGTGAGGAAGAGGAGATTATCTTGTTGCTTTGTGGACTTCCGCAAAGCATTTGACACTATTCCCAAGGATCGACTCTTCAGACGACTAGTTGACATCGAAGCTCCGGAGGAGATGATATGGGGGATCTACGCCTTATACGAGAGAGTATCTGGTAGAGTCAGATGTCCAGGGGGCTTATCTGATCCACTTGCTAGCACTATCGGGGTGAAGCTAGGATGCCCTCTCTCACCCACCCTCTTTGGTCTTTACATTGATGAGATAGTGGACTTCATACAGGAGCAGGGGGGAGATGGCATTGAGGTACACGGGTCCACTGTCCATATTCTTTTATACGCTGATGATATTGTATTGGTTTCAGAGTCTGCAGAAGGTCTACAGCATCATCTACACGGCCTAGATGACTTTTGCAGACACATGGGGTTATCTGTGAACCTTGGTAAAACCAAGGTCTCGATCTTTCATACATCAGCACAGGTACGCAGACATAGTTTGTTCACAGCAGCATTTGTTCACAGCAGCAGGTGGACCGATCGAGGTGGTCGGATCATATGTTTACTTGGGGGTGACATTTACAGCAGCATCAGGGGTCTTCTCTATGGCTCAGGCAGCCCATGACCGCATCACACCTCGGTACGCAGCACTAGCTTTGATGGAGAGACAGTGCCACCAGGCATATTTTCAGGAGCCCCGCACAAAGGGGTGGCTCTTTGACACTTTGGTTACGCCAGCGCTCATGTATGGAGCAGCCATATGGGGACCAGGATTAGCTACATCAGTATGGACAGCATTAGAGAGGCCACAGATCCTCATGATTGCCAGACTTATCCGCAGCAAACCTTCAGTACCACATGATATCATTAGAGAAGAGCTCGCTGCACCACCGATGCTAGTTGAGGCACTATTCCAGACAGTATGCCTATTCCACAGACTTCGGAGCATGGATACAAAGCGCATTGCTTATCGTGCTTTCGAGGCATCACGTGATATGGCAGTAGCAGGCGACACCTCCTCATGGTATGCACAGACACGAGACTGGCTTGTCCACCATGGCTTTGACATAGATAGGCTACCACCACTACAGTACGACTCTCATGCACCCACCTACTCGCTCTCTCATCAAGAGAGGAATAGGATCATTCGTCAAGAGATATGGTATACATACATACAGAGGACATGGGTGAGCCCTAGGGGTACATTGCCACCGAAAATGCTCTACTACCGCGAGCATCTTCTACATATATCGGGCACGGGCTTCATCGAGATTCCGAGATACATGCAGATCTACCTTCCCCACCACCTACGAGTCGTCATTGGGCAGCTCCGGGTTTCATCACATCAGCTCGAGATTGAGAGGGGTCGGTCCAGGGGAGTCTCCCGTGAGGAGAGGTGATGCCCAGTATGCGAGACAGAGGTAGAGAGTGAGGAGCATTTTTTTATCAGATGTCCAGCATGCTTAGACCTACGAGCACAGTTCCAGATCGATGAGTCATTCCAGCTGTGCATGACTATGGGAGACTATGGGAGACCAAAGACGCTTGGGACGCTTTCTCACAACAGCATACGAGAGCCGAGACCGGTCACTACAACCCATACATCAGCCACAGGTGAGTACCTAGCAAACCATTACCCAGTTCTTTCAGCGAGTTGAGCTACATCAGAGAGGTCCATCTATAGGGCTCACGCTCCACCACGCAGCAGCACAGAGAGCACGGCGCCGACCACGCATGGGCGGATATCGTCGACCACGACTATATCAGGAGGATATCTCACGCATCAGGATTGCCTACGACCACATGATGGAGCATAGGCGTACCACCACCCCCTGGGTTGTCTTCCTTCAGGAGGCACTCGGACCACCACCAATGTACCACATACTACACCCACCTCCACCCATCACCAGTAGCTAGGGCGTTCTACTCACATTTTGGATCCCCCATGTATTAGGTGGCCACTATCTGGAGAGTCAGAGCCACGTCCCCCCAGCCTTTTCCAGCCCTATATAGCTTTGTGTAGCGATATACTTTTTATTTCATTTTATCTTCTACACAGGGTTACTACACTTGTACATGGTTTTTGTCTCATAGGCCAAGTTTGGCCTCCAGAAGACGTTAATATGACTTTCTCTCTCTCTCTCTCTCTCTCTCTCTCTCTCTCTCTCTCTCTCTCTCTCTCTCTCTCTCTCTCTCTCTCTCTCTCTCTCTCTCTCTCTCTCTCTCTCTCTCTCTCTCTCTCTCTCTCTCTCTCTCTCTCTCTCTCTCTCTCTCTCTCTCTCTCTCTCTCTCTCT
>CM035432.1:30339901-30362401 GCA_020310875.1 Ceratopteris richardii | reverse complement strand
CCATAGTTGCTCCTTCTCTATCAACCAAACGTAATATTTTCAAAATAGGGGTACATATTTTCACAATTACCTTGCATTCGTTCCAAAACAAAGATGAAAATACAATGTCATGCACATCATTTGCCACTTGTGTCTTGGACACTTTCATTTGCATATACCTGTCATCAATCAAAAGCTTGCGTAACCCTTGCATACACCTTTCATCTAACAAGTTGGTCAACATAATAAAGTAATATGCAAACCTTGTTGCACATGGCTTCAACAAATCCTTTGAACTATGACTTCTAAAAATAGCCAAGACACTACTTTTTCTTGTCACCTAATTGACAACTTTACTTGCTTGAGATATTGTGTTTGCAACCCAAACAATTTTCCCTATGTCTTCAAATAGTAAGTCAAGGCAATGGCATGCACATTTAGTAAACATGATTGTTGGCCACTCTTTCTCAACCATTTCACCTGCACGAATACAATTGGCTGCATTATCTATGCAAACCTGCACCACATTCGTGGGACCAACATCAAGCATGACTTTCTTCAAATGCTGAAATATAAATGCCCCACTTTTCACATGTCCAGATGTATCCACAGATTTCAAAAAAAAACTGCACCATGAATGGATATTGCCATGAAGTTAATGATAGGTCTATTTCATGTGTCAGACCAACCATCACTAACTATAGTGCATGCATACTTTTCCCATTGCTCACGCACACCCATCAAGTCACGGTCCACCTGCTTTACTTCTTCAATAACCTCAGATTTCCGCAATTCAACATATGTGGGTGGCACAAATGAAGACCCCACTGTTCAATCGCACGTACCATATCTAAGAAATATGGACTTCTAACTTTCCAGTGTGGTATGTCTTCTACATAAAAGAACCGACGCAAAGCACTTCTTGCTTGCTTTCTTTCATGATTTTTCATTGCAGCATTCAATTGCCCCATAGGCATAGAAGCCTTGCGCTTCTTTCATGGATCATCACATTCTTGTTCATTAATGCTTTCTCCACTCCCCATCGATGAACGACCTGTTGGAATACTATCATCCACATCATCGATGAGAGCATCTCCTAAAGCATCTCTGTCGTGTATTGCAGAAGCACTACTAGTAGCCTTTGCCTGCAAGTGCATTTTACGCACTCTATCTGTGATCTCTTTTGGGACTTCTTTGCAAGTAGCAACACCATGTCTAATGAGTCCCAAAAGATGTGCTCGAATACGCAATGGTCCCCCATCCCATTGAAGAGAACAGAACTTGCATTTACATGTATATTGTCCCTTTCCAAGTGGCTTAATTTGAACGACATACTCCCACTCGATACATTTGGACCTCCCCATATTTCAAATGATATGGAATCTGCAATCTGCAAAAACAAATTATTGATTATTGATTATTGTTACTTGTCAATTATATAAATAAAATGTGTACTGTATTGTACAGTACTGTAGTGTATTATATTTCTGTATTGTTACATGCTTAAAAAATACAAATAATATAATTTTGTAATGTTTAAAGTTGGAGTGTACTGTACTGTAGTGAATATTTGCACTGTACTGTACTCTATATTTGTACTGTACTGTAGTGATCAATGTTAAATGTTAATAAAGATGTGTACTGTAATGCATTTTAGTATGTATCTGTACTGTAGTGTGTTGGACTGTGTACAGTGCAAATATACACTACAGTACAGTACACTCCAACTTTAAACATTACAAAATTATATTATTTGTATTGTTACATAATACATAGGTTATTTGTTTATATGACATATAATATGTCTGCACTCACTACTTCCTTCTCTGAATCATGATGTATCATAATGTCTTCTATTTATGATATGTTAGATATCATGTGCATTGTGCTGTGTCACGATGTGCACTATGTACACAGTACAGTACCTGTACTGTGTACATAGTGCACATCGTGACACAGCACAATGCACATGACATATATTATATCATACGTGAAAGACATTGACAACCCTAGCAGGCATCAGAAATCGAAAAGCAAGAGAATTTCATACCTGAAGCGTGAGGTCGACAGGGCTGCAGGGAGAGCAGGTCTCTCTCTCTCTCTCTCTCTCTCTCTCTCTCTCTCTCTCTCTCTCTCTCTCTCTCTCTCTCTCTCTCTCTCTCTCTCTCTCTCTCTCTCTCTCTCTCTCTCTCTCTCTCTCTCTCTCTCTCTCTCTCTCTCTCTCTCTCTCTCTCTCTCTCTCTCTCTCTCTCTCTCTCTCTCTCTCTCCCTGCCTCCCTCCCTCCCTCCCTCCTCCCTCCCTCCCTCCCTCCCTCCCTCCCTCCCTCCCTCCCTCCCTCCCTCCCTCCCTCCCTCCCTCTCTCTCTCTCTCTCTCTCTCTCTCTCTCTCTCTCTCTCTCTCTCTCTCTCTCTCTCTCTCTCTCCTCTCTCTCTCTCTCTCTCTCTCTCTCTCTCTCTCTCTCTCTCTCTCTCTCTCTCTCTCTCTCTCTCTCTCTCTCTCTCTCTCTCTATCTGCCGCCTGCACCCGCCACCTCTGCTGCCCCCGCCCGCCACCTCTGCTGCCCCCACGCCACCTCTGTTGCCACCGCCCGCTACCTCTGCTCCCCCCCGCCACCTCTGCTGCCCCCGCCCGCCATCTCTGCTGACCCCGGCCACCTCTCTGCTCCCGCCACAGAACCGCCAGACCTACCGCCTACGAGCTCACTGTCCACACCCTGCGCGTTCTCTGCCCCCCACCTGCGTGCCCCCGTAACCCTAATTTGCCCCTAATCTACCCCGACCGTAACCTAACCTGCCCCGCGACTAATGTTCCTTGGGCCTTTTCAGAACCCTAAAAAATCATACCCTAAAAACCATACCCTAACCCTAACCTTAGTTTTTCTTTAGTGAGCCATTACTTTTACGAGCACAAAACATAAACCTAAACCTAAACTTAAACGAAACCATGAACCTCTTTGCCGACCTTCCCGAACCTCCTCCACTTTAGGATTTTCTTGAAACCCCAACCCTAATGAACTTAGTTTGAAACCCTAACCCTAACCCTAACCCTAACCCTAACCTGAACCCTAACCCTAACTCTAGAACCTAATCCTAATCCCTAACCCTAAGAAAAACCCAAATCCTCTCTCTCTCTCTCTCTCTCTCTCTCTCTCTCTCTCTCTCTCTCTCTCTCTCTCTCTCTCTCTCTCTCTCTCTCTCTCTCTCTCTCTCTCTCTCTCTCTCTCTCTCTCTCTCTCTCTCTCTCTCTCTCTCTCTCTCTCTCTCTCTCTCTCTCTCTCTCTCTCTCTCTCATGGCTCCCAAGCTGGAGGAACAGTTGGCCACCTTAGAGCATGCCCTCTGAGAGTTGATAGGAAAACACAAGAAAGAAGGAGATTTTGCACTGAACGGGGTTACCCGTAGAGTTGTCGCCCTCGAAGCCAAGGTGGCAACCTTGGAGAAGGAAAACGAATCCCTTCGGGAAGAGCTTCTCGCTACCCGCAAACAGCACTCACGGGACCTGGAGGAGTTGCACACTGCGCTTACTGATATGAAAACGAAACTGGACAACATGCACGAGGAGGGGGAGATCGCTCCACATCTAGAGGACATTCGGGTGACTATCAAGAAGGAGTGTATGGAGGTGGTGCAGAACGAGCTTGAGACTAAGAAAGATGGATGGGTCGAGGTTGTCAAAAAGAACCTTCGACAGGAGGCAAAGAAGAACAACCACCATGAGGACATCCACATAGTGCATACCACCATTGAGGAGGAGCGGATGCGACAGGCCCGCAGGCTCAATGTTCGCGTCTCCGGCCTCACAGAGACAGACGGATCACCAGAGAAGGACGGGCGTCGCTTGTGCACATTACTTGGATACTGCGCGGATGAGCCTCTCCCTTTCACCAGAGTATGGAGAGCAGGACGGGACACCACACGGAGCAGAGCACTTATCCTTCAGTTCTCAGATGAGACCAGGAGGAGAGACTTTCTCAGACGACGGGCGGTACTACGCACTACACCGGGCACCCCCATCTATTTGGATGACGACCTCACACGGATGCAGGTAGAGCACAGACGGGCATGCATGCCACGTGTCCGCCAGGCAAGACGAGAGGGACATCGTGCCCTCTACAGAGACGGTCGGATCATCATTGATGGACGGCCGATTGACTAGGGATTCGCGGCCTATGAGACAGCACACCAGGAGGTGCACATTGCAGTCTGGAACTGCAATGGATCTTTATGGACACATCCAGGGCGCCTCGAGGAGGTGATGGAGGGCACAGACATTATCTTCTTGACAGAGACACACGAGAGCCCGGGGAGGAGCCTACCGAGGATTGAGGGCTATATGTGGGAGTCAGTTCAACGCCGCCAGATGAGACAGCACACCACACGGGGATCAGGAGGAGTAGCCGTGCTCTATAGACAGTCGTTACAGCACAGGGTACAGGTGGTAGCCAGAGACCCAGAGGCACATTTCATGTGGATACGATTGCAGCTATCAAAGGAGAGAGCAGCGTACTTCGCCGTATGCTATATTGCACCCATTGGTTCACGCTTCACACATTCCCCTGAGAAGCTATCAGGAGGGGAGGGACCAGACACCACATCACCATATGACTGCCTTAGTGACACGATTATGGAGTATACCAGGATGGGTGAAGTCTTCCTTGTAGGAGACTTCAATGCCCGCACTCAGAGCCACCAGTGTGATATCTACGACTTTGACGACCCTGAGATGCTTCGTACCATAGAGGACATGCCTACACTCAGAGCTTCAGCCGACACCGCTACACCCACCTTACATGGCCGACACTTACTCCAGATGGGAGTAGCACACCGTCTCGTTATATATAATGGGATGGAGAGCTGGCCCACCTCGCGCGGTCTCACCTGCATTCCACCCACGACACCACAGGGGGGCAGTGTGGTAGACTATGTTATCGGACCTCCGGAGGCGACACATCTGATCACCTCATTCACTATCCCACCCTTACCGATTGGAGCTGATCACGCATATCTTGCCCTATCCATTCGGGGCTCACCATGCATACCCCACCCCGTCACCATACAGCCACGAGCCCGTACCACCATTCACTTTAGACATGAGCTAGCACATATCTATAGCTCCCATGTTCGAGAGCGCATCTACTCCCTTGATCCCTCTGCCTCCTTGGACACCCTCACCGCCCACTTCTCCTCGATCCTCCATACATCCGCTACTCTCAGCTTCCCATACACCACCCACAGCACTGCACATCCGACACAACTGGGGCATACACCCCAAAATAGATGGTACGATGAGGAGTGTAGGCGACTATACCGACATCTCAGAGCACAGAGTATCTTGGGATCCATCACAGAGAGGGACGCACGACGACAGATGCGAGCCCTCACACGCCGGAAGCGGCGAGCTTTCGAGGAGCGACAGGAGGCAGAGTTGATCGACCTTCTCATGAGTAGGGATTGTGCCACCGCGTGGAGGGCACTACGTGAGCCACGTCCACCTACACCCATACCAGATCCTTCGACTTGGCACACCTACGCCCAGAGGTTATATGACGTCCCAAGACAGCCACCATTACCGATTCCTTCCACACCGCGTCCGGTGATATCCACCCTCTTCACAGCAGGCATGGTACGACAGGCCATCCATAGGCTACAGCATGGCCGTTCAGCAGACCACACGGGGCTACAGGGAGAGCACTTTATATACGCAGCAGATGTAGTTTCCCACTTGATCGCCCATCTCTTCAACCGTGCTTTGGTTGAGGGATTACCCGACTCATGGACTATGCACACCATTACACCTATCCATAAGTCCGGCGATATGATGGACCCAGGGAACTACAGGACTATTATGATAGGCCATATCCTGGCCAAGATCTATGGGGCAGTACTAGAGGCAGAGCTCAGTACACACATTGAGGCAGCGGGGATCACAGCACCCGGCCAAGCAGGCTTCCGCCGCACTTTCTCCACCATCGACCACATCTTCGTGCTTCGTTGCTTGATTGAGAGCGCGAAGGCGAGGAAGCAGAGACTATACTGTTGCTTTGTGGATTTCCGCAAAGCCTTCGACATGGTCCCTCGAGAGAGACTACTACGGAGGCTCCAGGAGTTACAGCTTCCATCAGACATGCTATGGGCCATCCACGCTTTGTATGCACGAGTCACAGGCAGGGTACGCTGCCCCGGCGATCTATCAGACAGCCTTGTTAGCACCATTGGTGTGAAACAAGGTTCCCCTCTCTCACCCACTCTCTTCGGTCTCTACATCGACGAGATCACGGAGTATATACAGTGAGCAAGAGGGCGAGGAGGAGACCTCGGAGGTACACCAATACATATCCTATTATATGCTGATGACATTGTCCTGCTCTCAGAGTCACAGGAGGGGTTGCAGTCACATTTACAGGCGCTCGATACCTTTTGCATCGAGAGAGAACTCACAGTGAACCTTGGCAAGCCGCAAGACCAAGGTCATCATCTTCCATACCTCCAACACAGTACGCCATCGCGCCTCTTTCACAGCAGCTCGAGCACAGATTGAGGTAGTGGACTCCTACGTCTACCTAGGTATCACCTTCTCCGGCAGCACAGGGGTATTCTCCATGGCACAGACTGCGAGAGATAGATTGACGCGAGGTTATGCGGCACTTGCAGGATTGGAGACGCTGCTTTCAGACACATTTTCAGGAGCCCCAGACTAAGGGGTGGCTCTTTGACACTCTAGTGACACCCGCATTGATGTACGCAGCAGCAGTATGGGCACCAAGGATCACAGAGGCGATGTGGACGCAAATTGAGAGGCCCCAGATCACCATGATATCACGCTTGCTGCGGAGCAAGCCCTCCGTTCCACATGACATTATACGAGCTGAGCTTGGCACACCACCGATGCTAGTGGAGGCCCTCTTCCAGTTGATGACCTTTATTCTGAGAGTCAGAGAGCTCCCCACTAGCCGACTCACCAGGCTTGCATTTGAGAGCTCTAGACATTTGGCAGAGACAGGGCATGAGAGAGTATGGTATGCACAGACTTACCGATGGTTAGCAGACCATGGCATGAGCATTACGGATCTCCCCCCTTTTCATTATGACCTCTCTTCCCCCCACATTACCCTCTCTCGTTCGGAGAGGAATAGGATCATCCGTCAGGACCTACTACAGATACACGTCACGGAGACATGGATAGCACCACGGGAGCCTCTTCCCACAAAGAGGCAACACTACAGAGAGCACTTCCTGACTGTGACAGCGGATGGTTTCATTTAAAGACCATGATACATGGATACATATATGGCACCAGCTGAGAGAGTGGCCATTGGGCAGCTCAGAGTATCATCACACCAGCTCCAGATTGAGATTGGGCGAGCCACACATACCCCCAGGGATGAGCGATTATGCAGGATATGTAGAGAGGAGGTGGAGGACGAGGAGCACTACACATGTAGATGCCAGGCATATGAGGACATCAGAGACCACTACCCACAGCTCTTCAGGGGGCCTAGAGAGATCAGGGCTTTATTGGGGACAGAGGACCAGCGCCCTCTAGGTCATTTCCTAGTAGAGCTCCAGCACCGTCGCGCATCATTCCTCCAGCAGCAGATGGAGATACACCTGACCCCCCCCCCCCCCCTCAGACTTATATTACAGATTTTTTCAGACCCACATACACTCGAGGGCCCAGCTCCATGCGGGGTGTCACATTACACAGAGCAGAGGAGCTTAGATGACAGCGTCGACGACCGAGACCCCTTGTCCGGAGAGCTCGCCCACATCAAAGAGAGATTCAGGCGATTCACGCACGCCATGACATGGAGATACAGAGACGTCAGCAGCGCAGCCCTATCGATTTGGACGCCCAGAGCATTTTGAGGATCTCCATGATGCCTTACCCACCGATGCATTATATCCTACACCCACTCCAGGCATTTAGGGGGTTGTGATACCATCGAGCCTGCCCTCCCTATGCATATCATATTTGTATCTCACCCATTGAGCATATAGAGTGCATACCCATAGCACCCCACACCCTTGATACCAGCTACTATCCCACCTTTTATACCCGTTTGCAGTACTCACACTTTATTTTCGTTTTGGATCACAGTGGATTGGATCATACTGATGTATATGTTTTGTCTCATAGGCCGATTTTGGCCTCTAATAGACGTTAAAAAGTCTCTCTCTCTCTCTCTCTCTCTCTCTCTCTCTCTCTCTCTCTCTCTCTCTCTCTCTCTCTCTCTCTCTCTCTCTCTCTCTCTCTCTCTCTCTCTCTCTCTCTCTCTCTCTCTCTCTCTCTCTCTCTCTCTCTCTCTCTCTCTCTCTCTCTCTCTCTCTCTCTCTCTCTCTCTCTCTCTCTCTCTCTCTCTCTCTCTCTCTCTCTCTCTCTCTCTCTCTCTCTCTCTCTCTCTCTCTCTCTCTCTCTCTCTCTCTCTCTCTCTCTCTCTCTCTCTCTCTCTCTCTCTCTCTCTCTCTCTCTCTCTCTCTCTCTCTCTCTCTCTCTCTCTCTCTCTCTCTCTCTCTCTCTCTCTCTCTCTCTCTCTCTCATCACCACACCAGGAGACACCACTCAGAGGAGCAGTGTGGAACTGCAACGGGGCACTCTGGACGCGACCAGACAGACTCGAGGAGATCCTGGGATCACATGACTTTGCGTGCATCACAGAGACACATGAGAGCCCAGAGAGAGGTCTACCACGCATTGCAGGTTTTCATTGGGAATCTGCATTCAGGACCACGACCAGACAGAGTACAGCGCGAGGGTCGGGAGGTGTGGCCATCATATTTAGACAGGAGATACAGAGCCGGATCCATATTATAGGAAGAGATGAGGAGGCACGATACATGTGGGTTCGCATGGAGATAGCACAGGGGAGTTGGGTCTACATTGCTATATGCTACTTCCCTCCAGGCGGATCTCGATACGCAGGACAGGATCTTGGGGGACCGATCCGAGATAGAGACTCACCATACACAGCACTTTCAGATGAGATACTACATTACAGCACGCTAGGTGAAGTCTTCCTTATGGGGGACTTCAATGGCCGCACTCAGTCACATCAGTGCGAGGCATACGACATGGATCAGCCACATCTTATGAGGACCAGAGACCCAAATGAGATGAGCACCAGTAGAGTATCGGCGGATATGGGTCAGGACACCACCGGATATGGCAGACATCTACTTGAGCTAGGCAGCCGACACCACCTCGTTATATATAACGGGATGGATCGTTGGCCAGGTTCGGGCGGACTTACTTGCTTCCCTCACGGGGGAGGTGAGAGCACAGTCGACTACATTTTAGGTACCACCTCTGGAGCTTCACTCATCCCCTCACTTAGTATTGGACGACGCCCACTTGGTGCTGACCATACATTTATCACATTCACACTCTCATCCCCTATTCCATTAGACCCTCCCTCACCCAGTCAGACACACACCACGATACACTTCACACACGAGCTCTCACACGTTTATGCACACCATTTACACACCCGCCTACTCTCCCTCGATCCACTATCACCCCTGGACACACTTACATCACAGTTCACCACCATCCTACAGCACGCAGCTCTCTGTAGCTTTCCACACCGCACCCATATACACCCTCCACGCACAGGTACCATGCCCCAGAACCGCTGGTATGATGCAGATTGTCGTCAGCTACGGAAGCACCTACGGATTTTAGAGCATAGAGGAGATATTACACACACACAGGCACAGCGTCGCATGCAGAGCCTTACTCGCCGCAAACGGCGGCATTGGGAGGAGAGACAATATTGGGATATTTATCATTTGCTCATGAGTCGAGACAGTGTAGTGGCATGGCGACATCTGAGAGAGAGGAGACAAGAGACACCCATCCGAGACCCGAGCACTTGGCATAGCTATACACGGAGCCTATACGAGATCCCAGACAAGCCCCCCATTCCCACTCCACAGAGCTCACGTCCTACTACCTCTGACTTCTTCACACCCACTATGGTGGGACGCGCTATTGCCCGTCTACAGCATGGCAGAGCACATGACCCCTTAGGTTTACAGGCAGAGCACCTCATCTACGGAGGCACGACCCTGGCACCGCTCATTGCCCACCTCTTCAACCGTGCATTGGTTGAAGGGTTCCCTGACTCATGGACTGAGCACACCATAGTGCCCATTCATAAGTCAGGTGATACTATGGATCCAGCTACATACCGGACGATCATGATTGGCCCTATATTGGCCAAGTTATATGGGGCGGTACTAGAGACAGAGTTGAGTACTCTCGCTGAGAGGAAGGGCATCAGGGCTCCAGGACAGGCAGGTTTCAGACGAGATTACTCTACCATTGACCACATCTTCACTCTGAGATGCCTGATCGACCAGGCCAGGGTGAGGAAGAGGAGATTATATTGTTGCTTTGTGGACTTCCGCAAAGCATTTGACACTGTTCCCAGGGATCGACTCTTCAGACGACTACTTGACATCGGAGCTCCGGAGGAGATGATATGGGGGATCTACGCCTTATACGAGAGAGTATCTGGTAGAGTCAGATGTCCAGGGGGCTTATCTGATCCACTTGCTAGCACTATCGGGGTGAAGCAAGGATGCCCTCTCTCACCCACCCTCTTTGGTCTCTACATTGATGAGATAGTGGACTTCATACAGCAGCAGGGGGGAGATGGCATTGAGGTACACGGATCCACTGTCCATATTCTTTTATACGCTGATGATATTGTATTGGTCTCAGAGTCTGCAGAAGGTCTACAGCATCATCTACACGGCCTAGATGACTTTTGCAGACACAGAGGGTTATCGGTGAACCTTGGTAAAACCAAGGTCTTGATCTTTCATACATCAGCACAGGTACGCAGACATAGTGTGTTCACAGCAGCAGGTGGACCGATCGAGGTGGTCGGATCATATGTTTACTTGGGGGTGACATTTACAGCCGCATCAGGGATCTTCTCTATGGCTCAGGCAGCCCGTGACCGCATCACACGTGGGTACTCAGCACTAGCTTTGATGGAGAGACAGTGCCACCAGGCATATTTTCAGGAGCCCCGCACAAAGGGGTGGCTCTTTGACACTTTGGTTACGCCAGCGCTCATGTATGGGGCAGCCATATGGGGACCAGGATTAGCTACATCAGTATGGACAGCATTAGAGAGGCCACAGATCCTCATGATTGCCAGACTTATCCGCAGCAAGCCTTCAGTACCACATGATATCATTAGAGCAGAGCTCGCTGCACCACCGATGCTAGTTGAGGCACTATTCCAGACAGTATGCCTATTACACAGACTTCGGAGAATGGATACAGAGCGCATTGCTTATCGAGCTTTCGAGGCATCACGTGATATGGCATTAGCAGGCGACACCTCCTCATGGTATGCACAGACACGAGACTGGCTTGCCCACCATGGCTTTGACATAGACAGGCTACCACCACTACAGTACGACTCACATGCACCCACCTACTCGCTCTCTCATCAAGAGAGGAATAGGATCATTCGTCAGGAGATATGGCATACATACATACAGAGGACATGGGTGAGCCCTAGGGGTACATTGCCACCGAAAATGCTCTACTACCGCGAGCATTTTCTACATACATCGGGCACGGGCTTCATCGAGATTCCGAGATACATGCAGACCTACCTTCCCCACCACCTACGAGTCGTCATTGGGCAGCTCCGGGTTTCATCACATCAGCTCGAGATTGAGAGGGGTCGGTCCAGGGGAGTCCCCCGTGAGGAGAGGTGGTGCCCAGTATGCCAGACAGAGGTAGAGAGTGAGGAGCATTTTGTTATCAGATGTCCAGCATACTTAGACCTACGAGCACAGTTCCAGATCGAGGAGTCATTCCAGATGTGCATGACTATGGGAGACCAGAGACGCTTGGGCCGATTTCTCACAGCAGCATACGAGAGGCGAGAGCGGTCACTACAGCCCATACATCAGCCACGGGTGAGTACCCAGCAGACCATTACGCAGTTCTTTCAGCGCGTTGAGCTACATCAGAGAGGTCCATCTATAGGGCTCACGCTACACCAGGCAGCAGCACAGAGAGCACGGCGCCGACCACGCATGGGCGGATATCGTCGACCACGACTATATCAGGAGGATATCTCACGCATCAGGATTGCCTACGACCACATGATGGAGCATAGGCGTACCACCACCCCCTGGGTTGTCTTCCTTCAGGAGGCACTGAGACCACCACCGATGTACCACATACTACACCCACCTCCACCCATCGCCAGTACCTAGGGCGTTTTACTCACATTTTGGATTCCCCCCATGTATTAGGTGGCCACTATCTGCAGAGTCAGAGCCACTTCTCCCCAGCCTTTTCCAGCCCTATATAGCTTTGTGTAGCGATATACTTTTTATTTCATTTCATTTTATCTTCTACACAGGGTTACTACACTTGTACATGGTTTTTGTCTCATAGGCCAAGTTTGGCCTCTAGAAGACGTTAATATGACTTTCTTTCTTTCTTTCTTTCTCTCTCTCTCTGTGTGTGTGAGACAGTGCGACAGCTCTCTCTCTTTCTCCCTCTCTCTTCGGGATCGCTCGGCATTTTTGGGTATTTTTGGGTTCATAAGTCGATGCCCAGGATGCACGTACGGAAAAAGTACGAAACGTCCGTTATTGCCAGACGTCTGCTACGAACGGATGGAATTCCAAACGCGTACGAAAAAAACACTGTGTGTGTATATATATATATATATATATATATATATATATATATATATATATATATATATATATATATATATATATATATATATATATATATATATATATATATATATATATATATATATATATATATATATATATATAGACACACACACACACACACACACACATATGTGTGTGTATGTATATGTATATGTATATGTTTGTGCATGTGCATGGGCATACGCATGTGCATGCGTGCATATGTGCAGGCAGACATGTGTGTATGTATGTATGTATGTATGTATGTATGTATGTATGTATGTATGTATGTGTGTGTGTGTATCCCTCTTTTTCCTCAAGAGTGTGAGACTTATCGGGTGAAGCAAACAATTCAAAATAGTCTCTTCAGTTGTCCACACCACCATATTTCTTGGACCAATTTGAGTGCACCCAAAGAGAGATTGCACATGATGATAGTGCATGCAATCTTCATTTCCAAATGCTTTTGTTGCTTATTGATAAATGCATGTAGTTCTTGTTTTTCCCACGGCTTTACGAATAGGACTTTGCCTCACAACCATGTCCAATGTCATGAATGATGATGGCGATGCTGTTTGAAGATAGCTTACATTACATTGCAATGATTCTAATTTAGAGCCACCTGCAAAGCCACCACCAATGTCAAATGTTTAATCATAAGATGGGATAGGACAAAATTTTACAAATGCAAGATCGGTTGACTTTGAAGTTCCACCTCCATCTTCTCATAACTCCCATTTGTAGTGGGCTATTTCTTCAAAATAGTGCAACATTACAATGGTGTATTACTCGTTTGATGTAAAATATTGTTATGGCTAACATGGAATAATGGCTACATGGCATAGATTGTATTTTTCCTTTTGTGGGGAGTTAAAGGAACAAAATAAAAGGTTTTGAGTGATGATGCTTTCAATATCTTTATACGAACATGTTCCTTTGATTTCTTCAAGTCCTCAACAGACCATAAGCCATAAGTTTGTAAGATTGGATCGCAAGGGCAAATGAAAAATGAGGGAAAGGTACGTAAGGGTTTTCATACACATGCAAAAATTATATACACACCTATATATATTTACATATATGTGTGTGTGTGCACTATGTATGCATATATGTATATGTATGTATATGTATGTATATTGTACATTGGCAACAGTTTGGGTTGAGTATCAAAAAAAACATCATTTGAACCATATAAAAACATTGGATGAACCTCATGTAAGGTTTGCTATGGAACCAAACCGAACCAGAACATGGTACCAGAATTTCTAGTACGCGGACCGATGCAGGCTTGGATCATGGTCCTCTTAAGTATTTCACCCGAGTGTTTGGTTAATGCCTAGGATGCAAAGACTCGAAGGGGTACATTATCATATATTGCGTTCAAGAGCAAACATATATCATTTGATTGGGCTGTAGTAGGACTGATAAGTCGTGAGTCTTGCACCCAATCCATGAGAAAAACTTAGCAATTTCACATGGTTTGGCTTTAGGCAGGGGAAGAATTGTTTGCATCAGAACTTGCAACGTAAGGACGCAAAATGCTGAATGATTCACATCAAAAAGCATATCTAGTATACAAGAATCACTATGATTAAATGATTAAGACACCAAGCTATTGATTAATTATACAGCATGAATGAAGCAGCTGAGAGAAGGAGAAGAGCTACACATCTATCAGCCGGCAACCAATTCAACCTATTATTCTGTGCTACCAGCTTGTTGGAACTTGACACACAGGCAGAGTGCATTACTCAGAAAATTACTCAGTTACAAAGACATGTAATGAGAGGTGCATCTAGAAATTGACTTGATTTAAGACATCTTTTTGTCATGCAACTCCCAGCAATAAGATCATAAAACCATATACTAGATTTTACCTGAAAAGAGCTAAAAGATGTGTTCTTAAGAAGTCTCCTAATTGTTATTACGTCACCAAAAGTACAAAGGGCCATCGAATGGCTACCCCACATGATCAGATGACAGTTACAGCAGGACTGCTAATATACATCACAATTGATAAATAAGATCAGCAGTAACAGTACAATTGAGGCAGGGTCAAAGTTCTACATGAATAGTGCTAAAATAACTGTTAGTAGTCCATGTGTACAGTAAGTCATATGGCTTGCCAACATAAAGTGAAAAATGAATTACCTGCATGAATGATTCAGCATAGACACAAATGGGAATATTCCAATTGCTATGTCGGTGTTGTGAATGCCTTGGGCACCCATTCCATGGGCATTGGCATTGATTAGACAAGCCAAATACTCCAAGTCCCCTGGAAATCCAAAAAGGAAAATGTGTAATTAGAACTTGCATGAGTAGAAACCTGTGTATGTAAGCACATGCATGTATGTACCTGCCTCTGGGTTGGTCTGAACGTGTGTCTATGACTCTATGTGAAGACAGGCAAGTGAGTGTGTATGTGTGGGGTAGAGGTGTATGGTGCATGCTTTTTATTTCTTCTGGGAAGGGGGCAGTGGGTGGGTGGATGCATGTGTGTGTGTGTGTGTGTGTGTGTGTGTGTGTGTGTGTGTGTGTGTGTGTGTGTGTGTGTGTGTGTGTGTGTGTGTGTGTGTGTGTGTGTGTGTGTGTGTGTGTGTGTGTGTGTGTGTGTGTGTGTGTGAGAGAGAGAGAGAGAGAGAGAGTTGTGTGTGTGTGTGTGTGTGTGTGTGTGTGTGTCTCTCTCTCTATGTGTGTGTGTGTGTGTGTGTGTGTGTGTGTGTGTGTGTGTGTGTGTGTGTGTGTGTGTGTGTGCGCGCGCGCGCGTGCGTGCACGCACGTGTGTTGTTACTTCCCTAAATCAAAAGGTCATCAATGATTGGCATTGGGCACCTGTAGTTAAAATTTAAATTGCCCAGCCAAGGGTGAGGTGTCTGCCCAAGTGTGAACTTGGGCCACCTCCTTAAAAGAGACTGTGAATAGGACCCATGGGCTCATTTCAGTCATTCCTCTCATGAGGTTCTTGGACTCTTGGCCCATGGTGGAGTCCTCCACACACCTGTATGGTGTGGGTAGGGTGGTATGGGATGCCATGTCCTTGAGAGGGTTGCTGCCCCCTTGGCTGCAGGCTCCCAAGCTCAGGGGTGGATCGGCTGTGGACCCTATGGATGGGAGGTGAGTCTGATGTCCATCTTTCTATATTTGTGAATATGGCTTGTGTCATGTCTTGTGTTATAGGGCCAATCCTGGATTGATCTAACCGGCCAGGCATATGTGTGTGTGTGTGTGTGTGTGTGTGTGTGTGTGTGTGTGTGTGTGTGTGTGTGTGTGTGTGTGTGTG
Organism: Ceratopteris richardii; assembly: GCA_020310875.1. Lineage (NCBI taxonomy): Eukaryota > Viridiplantae > Streptophyta > Polypodiopsida > Polypodiales > Pteridaceae > Ceratopteris > Ceratopteris richardii. The sequence goes on along the minus strand of CM035432.1, from coordinate 30,346,439 downwards.
TGTGTGTGTGTGTGTGTGTGCGCGCGCGCGCGTGTGCATGCGCTCCCGCATGCAGGCATGTGCACATGCACATGATTATGTTCATGCTGTACACTGGATCCATTAGTGCCATTCTCCCTGCAACATCCAAAAAATGATATTTCACATGTTGCACCATAAATAACTGGATACAATCAACCCAGTAAATATTGATTGTCACCCATTGGTGTTTGATTTACACAATCATGTTTCCAAAGTATGTGAATAGAATTTTTTTACTACCCAGCAAGAGAGGAGCTAAGAATAGGCCTTCAGAACAGTTCAGATCCCTCGTTGGCATCCAGGGAATCATGCATATTCATATGTTATAAAATTAGGACATAGGATTCTCCCTGCAACATCCAAGAAATTATATTTCACATGTTGCACCATAAATAATTGGATATAATTCACCCACTAGATATTTATTGTCGCCCATTGGTGTTTAATCATGTTTCCCGAGTATGTAAATAGAAATTTTTTTCGCTACCCAGCAAGAGAGGAGCTAAAAAATGAACTCACTCAGGAGAGGCCACCAGGACAGTGCAGATCCCTCATTGGCATCCAGGGGGTCTCATAGTTAAATCTTCGACTACCATGCCATGCAATCTTGCAGTCCCGAGCCTCCCATTAGAGTTACCTAGAGGTCTAAGTCTAATGGAATGTAGATCTAGTCTTTGTAGTAAAGATGGGCATCTATCAAGGAGTAGTGCCCTCATCATCATTCTGACTTTCCAAATCTTGAATCAAGGTTTGAGCCATTGGATCCTATTGTGAAGTTCAAGGTTTCCTTGTTTTGCTCCTGAAGACATGAGGAGAACATAGACATGGTTCACAAATTTGGGCTATGCCCTATACTATTTAGCATGATGTTTTGCTTCCCCGATTTATGCACAATTTCAATGTCAAAGTCAACAAGGGGCTTGCTTTTGGGTCAGCTTTGAGGAGAGAAGAAACATTTGAATGAAATATTGTCAATAAACACCTTGGTATGCTTATCTTGCACATAGTGGCACCATTGCATTGAGCTCAAGACTCAAAAAACTTGCATGATTCGTAAGTGATAGGTTGGCCCTCTTGCACTAGGACACCAACAATGGCCGAAAGATTGTGTCTACCTTGGGGGGTTTGTAAAAGAGCATTGTGACATTGCAAATAGCGATCTTCAAGTCCTCAAAGGCATGTTCTTATTAGGGGCCCTAACGAACCTTTTATGAGTTTGAGTAAAGGGGGTGGCTATTTTATAAATAGCCTCCGCCGAGCATATTAAAGCATTCCCTTTTTGGGGTCGATATGTAAGCACAACTTGAGGATAATGAAGCCACGGAACTCAAATCGTCTTCAAGATGAATTTCAACTTGTGTGGTTTGGTGCAAAGTTGGAGTTCGGTGGGGTGGGGGAGGGAGGGAGAGGGGGGGGAGGGAGGAGAAAAAAGGTGGTTTGGTGCAAAGTTGGAGTTCAGTGGGGTGGGGGAGGGAGGGAGAGGGGGGGAGGGAGGAGAAAAAAAAAAGGGGGGGGGGGGGGGGGGGGGGGGGGAAGGGGGAGGAGGAGGGAAGGGGGGGGGGATGAGACGTTCAAACCCACAAAATGCATAAGCCAACACAAGGGACACCAAGAAGATTGCCAGAACACGTTTATATTCGATTAGCAACTCGTGTTGAAGAAGGCAATGAGAGCTTGGTATGAGGAGTACTAGTACCCCTCATAGTTGCGCACAATTTGGCACCACAGGGCATACCCCCCAAGCACTGAAAAGGGCTAGATAGAAAAACAGGATGTGACAGGGGGGGGGGGTTTAAAGGGGGGAGGGGTTGGGGGTGGGGGTGGGAGGAGGGAGGGAGGGAGAGGAGTGGGCCCTACAAGAAAAGAGGGGGGGGGGGGGGGGGGGGGGGGGGGGGGGGGGGGTTATCTAAACTTGAAACGAAAGGTAGGAAACACAAACAAATATACTTCACAAAATAGAACAATAGATCTTCTTTTTTCCTTTTTTTAGGTTAAAAATAAAAAATATATACAATTAAAAATGAGCGAGATCACAAATTGAAACAATCAAACAAATAATGACTTGAAGAAAAATTAAATGTTTGGAAATTTTGGATCAAATAATATTTTCACTTTGTTTTACCCAAAAAATGGGAAATATAATCTTTTTTTTTTAAGTGCATTTTTAACTTTTATGTCTATCCAAGCAAGAAGGTACCCAATTTCAAATTTTATCATGCATAGCTTGGAGAAAGAGCTATGGCATCCCTTCTCATGTCATCAATGCCCTAGAGAAGATGTAAACACCACTAACCAGCTGAGTTTTCACAACAACTGAGAAGAGGAACAGAGAAAGAGCGACAGGACACACATTCTCCCTTGGTTCTGCAAATATTATTGGGCAATAAAGACGTGTGAGGGTGTCATATTCTTTGGTCAATCTATTGCATGATAGAGTGGATGGTTACATAGACTTGTGACTGAATGTCATGAGCTTATTATTGTACTTAAACTTTGGGTAGATTTAGATTTTACCCAGATTCATTAGACACAATTCCAAATCCCAGGCTCAAGAAACGAATTTGGATGGTGTCATATTCTTTGGTCCATCTATTGCATGATAGAGTGGATGGTTACATAGACTTGTGACTGAATGTCATGAGCTTATCATTGTACTTAAATTTTGGGTAGATTTAGATTTTACCCAGATTCATTAGACACAATTCCAAATCCCAAGCTCAAGAAACGAATTTGGAAACCAAACACCCTGGCACAATGTGAACAGATAAGAGAGCTCATGATATCCACATGTCGAAAATTAATCACAACAATGTTCTGGACATGCTGCTCAAGTTAAAACATCTGCTGACTCCGTTTTTATACTGATCCTATTGTGGACATCAACACCCTGATGAGGGCCTATCACCTTAATCTAATAGGTCAAAGATATTGTAAAAACATCTATCTTGCAAGGCGCCATATGCAAGTCACCCTTTCAAAACTACAACCTGTTAAAGAAAAAAAGGGCAAAAAGAAAAGGGGAGGGGGATTTGCAAGCACTGCAAAATCAACAATTAAACTACGCATGAAATCCAAGTCCAGAATTGAGCATGAAAAGATTCTCCCTATTATTATGATAAATAATTAAATAGATGAAAATTTTGAAGGTATCTCAAAATGCCAGAATTCCGAGATCGAAACATGTTAATGCAAACAGCCAGCATTCTCAAGAATGCAAGAATGGTCGCTATCTTTTGGTATTTGATATTCTTCAATGTTTCTCTAAAGCAGTTGATAACCAGTTGGTCATGCATGCACCAAAAGGGACAGAGAGAGAAATGAAATGAAATGAAATGAAATGATATATTTACGTCTTCAGAAGGCCAAAATGACCTATGAGACCAAAAGTTACAAAACTGGTGAATCTGATACAAAATCTGAGTACCAAAGGGGGAGAGAGAGAGAGAGAGAGAGAGAGAGAGAGAGAGAGAGAGAGAGAGAGAGGGGAGGGACAGAATGCTAAGATAGCATGTTGCAGAGATAAGAACCTTTTGAATTCTGAAAATTTGTAATCTCATTTGTTGCATGTTCAGCAAGCCTCTCACAAGCCCTTGCCACAGATAACCTCCAAGATTCTGAAACTTTATTCTCATGAGTTTGCAAGGCCATGGCGTCCTACAGGACCATCCATTAGGTAGAAGGCTTGATTTGACAGTTAAGTCCAGTCATCCATGATCTCTAATGAACAAAAGCTTACCTGGAATGAGGAGTACAATATATCCCCTCTAATACCTCCTCTAATGCCAACCGTGTCCTGTATTCAGGATTAACAATCTCATAAAACAACACTCAACTATTTACGCCAACGTTTTAATATGTAAGCATTCACAAACTTTATGGAGAAATATATAATATCAGACAGACACTTGGCTCTCAAAAGGGACTTGCTTAAAGACCAGAAATATATAAAATGTAAAGCCTCCATTAGTAGAAGCTCCACAAGACTCAAAACAGTACAAGTTTGAAAACGTTACTAGTTCTTTGTTTGGGCATGACCTTGGTCTCATTCATTGTTGAATGTCGTTGCAAAGCAAGGAATAACATAAGCCTCAACAAATCTTTATCGCAATCTTCCTCCACTGCTATGTCACCTATCAGTTTAATGACAGAACAACACTCCTGATGTAATTCCCTAGTTGATTCCCAGCATTCCTGTTCCATCATAACAAATAATAATTTGAGCTCTTGTTTTCTTTCATTCGCAAGGCTAAAGAAAAATAAATATATTATTAACATTATTACTACTATCAAATAAACATGCATGTGTGCAAGAAAGAGAGGAGAGGATATCTAAGTGCATAAATACAGCTCAACAATTACATTAACCGTTTTTCTTTTTAATGTGTACATGGTCCTAGGACAGGCTACTCTCATGTGGAAGAAAACTTCATTGTATAAGAATGAAACCAGAAAAAGCTTACAGGAGCTTTTTGTACACTGTTGTACTAACAATGTCCACACACTGAAATCAACCATATATTTTCAAAATGTGTACATCAAAGCTATCGGAATGAGTTCCCCACTTCTCTAGAGCCCTAAGCTCTATAATGTTTGAGTAACAGCTACAAAGGAAGATTAGGAAACATTCCTTCTTTTTGTAGTTAAGGGAGAAAGAATGTTGCAAGTTCTCAAAGACGATAAATGCGAGCATCAAAGCTACTCTTGACAATGTGTAAAGCCCCAAATAAGAAATTGATGTGTGGAGTATTTCGTTCTATGGGTTAGGTAAATTCTACATCATACATTCTAGTAATTAAATCAAGGGGCTATATTGTTCAATTATGACAGGGGTATGGTGTCTTTAGTACACTGACAATTCAGATTCACCAATTCAAAGATCATTCTGGCCTTCTGTAGACATTAGCAAATCATTTCATTTCAATTCCCGACTATACTTTCACTATGCAAATAGGCTCTGCTTACATGGATGGGATTTATATTTATGCACAGAGGAGGGTGACCTTTCAGAGAGCTCACCCTGATTCTGACAAAAGCTTTACTGGATGCAGCCTGGGAGGCATATCCACATACAAAGCCATTGGGGACACCCGGTTCTTGGACAATTCCAAAGAATAGTTGGTATGATGAGTGCCACGAATTGAGAGCTCAATTACAAAGATAGGTCTCTTTGGGAGTTACCACGCATTGACAGCCACATAATAGCTTTTATCGCCTTGTACACAACAAGGAAATGGCCTTCTTTGCTCAGTTGGAACAGTTGCACCAGCTACTTTTGAGTTGGTATTTCACTGACGCCTGTCAACTTTTTGATGAGCCCTCCCTCACTCTAACTATTGCTTCCACAGACTTTTGGGGTCAATTTGCAGCATCTCTATAAGTAGCCCCTCAAAAGCCACCTCTTTCAGACTGTCCTGAGCCATGTCACCATGAATACACTTCCTCTGCTGTGGGAATGTTAAAGAAAGCCATTTTCAGAATGATGAAAGAGGACGCGGAGAGCTACGTGGTGGTGTGCTCAGTTGCTCCAAACGCCAAGGGAGTGGGCTGTTGTGTTGTGTGAGGAGAGAGAAAGTAGAGAGAGAAACCTGTGCAGAAATTTGGAGAAGAAGATGGATAAGCTGAAGTTGAAAAAGTCCCGATCAAGTGAAGAGAGATTTGGGACCAAGTCTTATTGATAAGTGACTTTTAGGTCATTTGGGCATGTTCACACATGGCCAATGACCAAAACTCATAAAAATAATGTCAATGGCTATAACTCCCCGATTCGGGGTCAAAAACATATAACAAAAATACGTACGGAAAGCTCTCAAAGAGAGCTTTCACATGAAAGTGTCAAAATGTACAAAAGGAGAGCCCTTGAGGCCTTTATCCTCAACAACCTCCCACTTAAAGGACCAAGGAGGCTCCTTTAAGCTAAGTAACTCCCACCATCTGTATACATGGTTGATGTTGGCCTTGGGTAGATACTTCATGAGAGCATCTGCAGGATTCTATGAAGTATTGACCTCGATCAAAGTTATCAAGCCATCCTCTAACACCTCTCTGATGAAGTGGTATCTCAAATCAATATGTCGTATGGGACTCTTAGCTCCCTCTTAATACCCAGATTTTCATAAAATCTATTGAATTCAACACTTGTAAACTCACCCTCATTATCTGTACATAAGCATTTCCGGTTTCTATCTGTTTGGGTGGTCACAAATGCATGAAATTTCTTCAATAATGCAGCAAGGCAGTTAGGTGCGTTCGGTTCGGTGCGTTCGGTTCAAGTACCAAACCTTACCCCCAAGGTAAGGTGCGTAAGGTTCGTTTATATACATATATATATATATATATAATATATATATATATATGTAGATATATATATATATATATATATATATATATATATATATTATATATATATATAGATTATATAATATATATATATACATATATTATATATAATAGATAGCTCTATGTATGTATATATATGTATATATCTATATATATATAGATATATATATAGATATATACA
>CM035432.1:30283148-30329901 GCA_020310875.1 Ceratopteris richardii | reverse complement strand
GAACTGCAATGGATCTTTATGGACACATCCAGGGCGCCTCGAGGAGGTGATGGAGGGCAGAGACATTATCTTCTTGACAGAGACACACGAGAGCCCGGGGAGGAGCCTACCGAGGATTGAGGGCTATATGTGGGAGTCAGCTCACCGCCGCCAGATGAGACAGCACACCACACGGGGATCGGGAGGAGTAGCCGTGCTCTATAGACAGTCGTTACAGCACAGGGTACAGGTGGTAGCCAGAGACCCAGAGGCACGTTTCATGTGGATACGCTTGGAGCTATCAGAGGAGAGAGCAGCGTACTTCGCCGCATGCTATATTGCACCCATTGGTTCACGCTTCACACATTCCCCTCAGCAGCTATCAGGATGGGAGGGACCACACACCACATCGCCATATGACTGCCTCAGTGACACGATTATGGAGTATACCGGGATGGGTGAAGTCTTCCTTGTAGGAGACTTCAATGCCCGCACTCAGAGCCACCAGTGTGATATCTACGACTTTGACGACCCTGAGATGCTTCGTACCATAGAGGACATGCCTACACTCAGAGCCTCAGCCGACACCGCCACACCCACCTTATATGGCCGACACTTACTCCAGATGGGAGCAGCTCACCGTCTCGTAATATATAATGGGATGGAGAGCTGGCCCACCTCGCGCGGTCTCACCTGCATTCCACCCACGACACCACAGGGGGGGCAGTGTGGTAGACTATGTTATCGGACCTCCGGAGGCGACACATCTGATCACCTCATTCACTATCCCACCCTTACCGATTGGAGCTGATCACGCATATCTTGTCCTATCCATTCGCGGCTCACCATGCATACCCCACCCCGTCACCATACAGCCACGAGCCCGTACCACCATTCACTTTAGACATGAGCTAGCACATATCTATAGCTCCCATGTTCGAGAGCGCATCTACTCCCTTGATCCCTCTGCCTCCTTGGACACCCTCACCGCCCACTTCTCCTCGATCCTCCATACATCCGCTACTCTCAGCTTCCCATACACCACCCACAGCACTGCACATCCGACACGGTTGGGGCATACACCCCAGAATAGATGGTACGATGAGGAGTGTAGGCGACTATACCGACATCTCAGAGCACAGAGTATCTTGGGATCCATCACAGAGAGGGAGGCACGACGACAGATGCGAGCCCTCACACGCCGGAAGCGGCGAGCTTTCGAGGGGCGACAGGAGGCAGAGTTGATCGACCTTCTCATGAGTAGGGATTGTGCCACCGCGTGGAGGGCACTACGTGAGCCACGTCCACCTACACCCATAGCAGATCCTTCGACTTGGCACACCTACGCCCAGAGGTTATATGACGTCCCAGGACAGCCGCCATTATCGATTCCTTCCACACCGCATCCGGTGATATCCACCCTCTTCACAGCAGGCATGGTACGACAGCCCATCCATAGGCTACAGCATGGCCGTTCTGCAGACCAGACGGGGCTACAGGGAGAGCACTTTATATACGCAGCAGATGTAGTTTCCCACTTGATCGCCCATCTCTTCAACCGTGCTTTGGTTGAGGGACTACCCGACTCATGGACTATGCATACCATTACGCCTATCCATAAGTCCGGCGATATGATGGACCCAGGGAACTACAGGACTATTATGATAGGCCATATCCTGGCCAAGATCTATGGGGAAGTCATAGTACAAAGTAGAGATTTAAATCGTAGATTTAAATCGGGATTTAAATCGTTTAAATCGTAGAGATTTTTAAAAATAAAAATAAAAATCGGGTTTTTTATTCATCAAGAGATTTTTATTTTTATTTTGTATCTAAGGTATGCACAATACCTATTCAACTCATATATGCTCCAATATTGGACAATAGTGAAAGTAGTGAAAAGTTTATATGACCTGGATGCTTGTTAGTTCTTGTACTTCAGTCATATGTGAGATGCCAACAAAGAGTTTATGTCATATGATAACATTGCAGTCACATAAACTCTATAATGTCATTCAGCTATAGGTTGGTATAGATTTATACTGGATAGGGACTTATTTTGATGCCAAAAAATGTACATATACAATTGAAGGAACTTGGCTTTGAGCATGGATTTTAACTTAATTTAGTTAGTCAAATCTCTAATAGGCAAGAAAATAAAATAGTTCTATCCAGAGAGCAAAGTGGTAATATATTATAGACTATTAGCAAGCATAGGTATCATAGTGATCAAATTTTTAATTTCAAAAAGTGATCTACCATATGAAAACCTTTATTATAAAAAAAAAAAATTAAAAAAAAAAAGGAATAAAAATCGTTAAAAACGAATGCGATTTTTACGATTTTTACTTTCAAAAAATCGTGCGATTTTTTTTACTATGGGGGCAGTACTAGAGGCAGAGCTCAGTACACACACTGAGGCAGCGGGGATCAGAGCACCCGGCCAGGCAGGCTTCCGCCGCACTTTCTCCACCATCGACCACATCTTCGTGCTTCGTTGCTTGATTGAGAGCGCGAAGGCGAGGAAGCAGAGACTATACTGTTGCTTTGTGGATTTCCGCAAAGCCTTCGACATGGTCCCTCGAGAGAGACTACTACGGAGGCTCCAGGAGTTACAGCTTCCATCAGACATGCTATGGGCCATCCACGCTTTGTATGCACGAGTCACAGGCAGGGTACGCTGCCCCGCCGGTCTATCAGACAGCCTTGTTAGCACCATTGGTGTGAAACAAGGTTGCCCTCTCTCACCCACTCTCTTCGGTCTCTACATCGACGAGATCACGGAGTATATACAGCGAGCGGGAGGGCGAGGAGGAGACCTCGGAGGTACGCCAGTACATATCCTATTATATGCTGATGACATTGTCATGCTCTCAGAGTCACAGGAGGGGTTGCAGTCACATTTACAGGTGCTCGATACCTTTTGCATGGAGAGAGGACTCACAGTGAACCTTGGCAAGACCAAGGTCATGATCTTCCATACCTCCAGGACGGACAGTACGCCATCGCGCCTCTTTCACAGAGGCTGGAGGACAGATAGAGGTAGTGGACTTCTACGTCTACCTAGGTATCACCTTCTCGGGCAGCACAAGGGTATTCTCCATGGCACAGGCTGCGAGATATAGATTGACGCGAGGTTATGCGGCACTTGCAGGATTGGAGAGACGCTGCTTTCAGACACATTTTCAGGAGCCCCGGACTAAGGGGTGGCTCTTTGACACTCTAGTGACACCCGCATTGATGTACGCAGCAGCAGTATGGGCACCAGGGATCACAGAGGCGATGTGGACGCAAATTGAGATGCCCCAGATCACCATGATATCACGCTTGCTGCGCAGCAAGCCCTCCGTTCCACATGACATTATACGAGCTGAGCTTGGCACACCACCGATGCTAGTGGAGGCCCTCTTCCAGTTGGTGACCTTTATTCTGAGAGTCAGAGAGCTCCCCACTAGCCGACTCACCAGGCTTGCATTTGAGAGCTCTAGACATTTGGCAGAGACAGGGCATGAGAGAGTATGGTATGCACAGACTTACCGATGGTTAGCAGACCATGGCATGAGCATTACAGATCTCCCCCCTTTTCAGTATGACCTCTCTCTCTCTCTCTCTCTCTCTCTCTCTCTCTCTCTCTCTCTCTCTCTCTCTCTCTCTCTCTCTCTCTCTCTCTCTCTCTCTCTCTCTCTCTCTATCTCTCTCTCTATCTCTCTCTCTCTCTCTCTCTCTCTCTCTCTCTCTCTCTCTCTCTCTCTCTCTCTCTCTCTCTCTCTCTCTCTCTCTCTCTCTCTCTCTCTCTCTCTCTCTCTCTCTCTCTCTCTCTCTCTCTCTCTCTCTCTCTCTCTCTCTCTCTCTCTCCTCTCTCTCTCTCTCTCTCTCTCTCTCTAGTTGAGGCACTTTTCCAAACAGTATGCCTATTACACAGACTTCGGAGCATGGATACAGAGCGCATTGCTTATCGTGCTTTCGAGGCATCACGTGATATGGCATTAGCAAGCGACACCTCCTCATGGTATGCACAGACACGAGACTGGCTTGCCCACCATGGCTTTGACATAGACAGGCTACCACCACTACAGTACGACTCTCATGCACCCACCTACTCGCTCTCTCATCAAGAGAGGAATAGGATCATTCGTCAGGAGATATGGCATACATACATACAGAGGACATGGGTTAGCCCTAGGGGTATATTGCCACCGAAAATGCTCTACTACCGCGAGCATTTTCTACATATATCGGGCACGGGCTTCATCGAGATCCCGAGATACATGCAGACCTACCTTCCCCACCACCTACGAGTCGTCATTGGGAAGCTCCGGGTTTCATCACATCAGCTTGAGATTGAGAGGGGTCGGTCCAGGGGAGTCCCCCGTGAGGAGAGGTGGTGCCCAGTATGCGAGACAGAGGTAGAGAGTGAGGAGCATTTTGTTATCAGATGTCCAGCATACTTAGACCTACGAGCACAGTTCCAGATCGGGGAGTCATTCCAGCTCTCCATGACTATGGGAGACCAGAGTCGCTTGGGATGCTTTCTCACAGCAGCATACGAGAGGCGAGAGCGGTCACTACAGCCCATACATCAGCCACGGGTGAGTACCCAGCAGACCATTACGCAGTTCTTTGAGCGAGTTGAGCTACATCAGAGAGGTCCATCTATAGCGCTCACGCTACACCAGGCAGCAACACAGAGAGCACGGCGCCGACCACGCATGGGCGGATATCGTCGACCATGACTATATCAGAAGGATATCTCACGCATCAGGATTGCCTACAACCACATGATGGAGCATAGGCGTACCACCACCCCCTGGGTTGTCTTCCTTCAGGAGGCACTCAGACCACCACCTATGTACCACATACTACACCCACCTCCACCCATCACCAGTAGCTAGGGCGTTTTACTCACATTTTGGATCCCCCATGTATTAGGTGGCCACTATCTGCAGAGTCAGAGCCACGTCTCCCCAGCCTTTTCCAACCCTATATAGCTTTGTGTAGCGATATACTTTTTATTTCATTTTCTCTTCTACACAGGGTTACTACACTTGTACATGGTTTTTGTCTCATAGGCCAAGTTTGGCCTCCAGAAAATGTTAATATGACTCTCTCTCTCTCTCTCTCTCTCTCTCTCTCTCTCTCTCTCTCTCTCTCTCTCTCTCTCTCTCTCTCTCTCTCTCTCTCTCTCTCTCTCTCTCTCTCTCGGAATGGACCTACTATGTAAATAAATAAATGCTTCCACTACACTAACTCTTGTTTTCTTTCATAAATAAAAATGAAAAGATATGTGGTAAGAGATCTTACTTACTTAAGTAAAGGGAAACGAAGGGACACAATGTACAACATGTCATTAGGACACACCTCACTAATGGCATACCTTCTTTAATAGCTGATGCTCTCCTTATTACAAGTGCAAATGGCTTCTGAAGACTCGGAAGTGACTATTGAGGAGGAGATGCTAGAATTCCCCTTACACAACGTGATAAAGGCCAAAAGTTAGCTTGGCAAGAAAACGATCCCCAGAGGTAATGAGCAAGGATTATGTACTTATGGGAAGACACTTGTTTAGGAGAGGAAAAGACAACCAATTACAACTATGTGTGCATGAAGGAGAATATTTACCCGTATTAGAGATGGCACATGCAGGCGCGGCAGGAGGTCATAATTTATCTTGGTAGTATTTCCTTGATGTTGAAGGTATAATGAGTCTCGTCCCCAATCTTGTACTCATAGTTGAAAAAAACGCGTTTTTTATCAAAAATAAAAAACGTTTAGTACTTAAAAACGTACTAAACGTTTTTTTACGTTTTTTATCACAGTTTGCAGCATAAAAACGTTTTTTATTACTTTGGGGCCACAAAAATACTTTTTTTCACTTTGGACCATTGATATCAATGTTTTATGGTTCATTTAATTGATGTTTCATGGTCCATGGATTAATAAATTATATTTGAACTTCAATGTTATAGCTTATTGAATGAGCAACAACTTACATGTCAGGATAATCATTTATCTATTTTTCCCCTTTAATGTAATCACATGTATGTGATCACTATCCCATATGAATCATGGTACATATTGAAATTGGAATTCATCATTCAATCTTAAGTTTTTAGCTTTTAATCTCATGTCTTCTAAGTCTATAGACCTTATAACCATGACATTGCATACCTACGGGTCGACACCCATAGGCTGCAACATGTATTATCTTCTATAAGGTAGTAGTCTTTAAATCAATTTTTTTGTGTGTTTTTAGCATTACATAGGTAAAGGAATGTCGATGTGCATTACTCATGGATTATTAAAAACAAAAATTAAAAAATGTTGCGAAGAAATATAATACTCGTTTTTTATTTCCTTTTTTTTAGTACTTTACGTACTAAACGTTTTAAAACCCGTTTTTAAAACTCGTTTTTAAAACTCTCGTTGAACTATGCTTGTACTACCCTAAGTTGTCTCACGAAGGGTCGTCCTAATATCATCTCATAGTTATTTGCTTCTCTCTCTCTCTCTCTCTCTCTCTCTCTCTCTCTCTCTCTCTCTCTCTCTCTCTCTCTCTCTCTCTCTCTCTCTCTCTCTCTCTCTCTCTCTCTCTCTCTCTCTCTCTCTCTCTCTCTCTCTCTCTCTCTCTCTCTCTCTCGTTTGCTTGGTCAACGAGCTGGCTAAGGAGTCGCGAGTGCGTGTGGGCCGAGGGCTCAAAAGTCGAGTGTCACGTATGTGTGGGCTGAGGGCTGACTCTGAGGGCTTCCAAGTTGCTCTCCGGAGCTGAAATCTACGCGGAATAGCAGCCGAAAAAATCCGATTTCAAGTACTTTAGGGCTCGAGACCCAACGCAGAAAATTCGTTTTTTTCAACAAACAGGAAGGGTAAGGTTCGTTCGGTTCGAACCGAACCGGATGACCATATATTGGAATTCGGTACGCGAACCGCATCTGCCCTGTGATGCAGCAATGGCTTCATCTTTAGATTTTAACAAAAATACCCAAAGCCTTCTAGAGTAGTCATCAACAAAAGAAACAAAGTAAAGTGCATTCCCCATAGATTTGGTTGGCATGCTAGAAACATTAGAATGAACAAGATCAAGCACATTAGTCTTACGAGAGACACCAGGGTAGTATGAATTCTTTACTTGCTTACCATATTGGTATTCATTACAAAAATCAAGTTTTGAGCTTTTAGCATCAGACTTATCCAAATTACATAGTTTATCAAGGCCTTTTTGGCTCATGTGGCCAAGCCTTTTATGCCATAATTCCATATGTGAATGAATTTCAGCCAAAGCAATCAACTTGCCCAACAAGGCTTTACCATGCAAGCAATAAAGAGTCCCTTTCTTTGTAACTTTAACAATCAGCCTAGAGCCTTTGATAAGCTTCCATGGCCCCTTCTTAAAGAGGATACTATATCCATGCATATTCCTTTGCCCAACACACAATAGGCTTTTATCGATGCTTGATACATACCTTACATCATGAAAAACAAGCTCATTAGTGCCATTTACAGTGCAATGCAATGTGCCAATACCTTCAATAGAACAAGCATGGTGATTTCCAAGATACACATGTCCATGGCTTCCTGCATGAAAAGTACTAAAACACTCCTTAATAGGAGTAACATGGAACGATGCACCTAAATCAGCAATCCATCTTTGTGATAAAGCATCATTCACAATAGGCTTTGTGATCTTCATATCTTGTGCATGAATATTAACACAAGCATCATTAACTTCAGCATGATCATTAACTTCAGCATGATCTTCTTCCATAGTAGAACAAAAAATTTCTGCATCTAATAGCTCCTCAATCATTGGTCTTCTCTTTGTCCTTGTCCTCTGACCTTTCATGTGCTTCATTCTTGGTGTCCTTTTTCTTCTTGTCACTTATGTTCTTCTTTCTTTCTAGCTCAGCTTTGTAGTATCTGCAATCAAGCTTCTTGCGACCTTTCCTATCACATTGGTAAGGAGTCACTTCAGCCTTTCCTTTGCTTTTGATCATGTTTCCCTGTGCATTTCCACTTTTCCTTTTTGTTCTTCCTCTAGCCACATTAATTGAACCACTTCCCTCTCCACTAGCTTTCCTCTTATTTCCTCATTCTATGTATAAAACCCCTTACATCATCAAAGGTAAGATTAGGGTTATTCGAAAGTGAAACAACCAATGTTTCCCATGGATGAGGTAAGGTCATCAACAAAAAGATGGCCTTAAGCTTATCATCAAATGCACGTAATCCAAAGTCTTGCAATTGTGAGACTTGTAAAAGAAGATAAGTGCTCATCCACACTTTTTGACTCATCAAGTTGCATACACACTGGCTTACGCATAAGATGCACTTGATTTACAGCCGTGGTATTTTCATAGTTGGCCTTCAGTTTTTCCCATACCTCAAGAGCACTTGTAAAGCCCTTCATACCCACTAAGATTTCATCTGATACAGCAAGTTCGATATAAGTGATGGCCTTCTTGTTTAGGTTCGTTCATGCGACATCTTTCATATCTTCAGGCTTGACTTTCTACAAAGCCCATTTGCAATCTTTAAAAAAGAGGATGCCAAGCATTCTCCTTTTCTACATATCAAAACCACTACCCTCAAATCTCTTGATCTCAAACAACTTTTTGACATCAGAGGACATAGAAGCCATGTTTGCACATCGAGAGCTTCAAAATTTCACCAAAAAAAGGGTAAAATTCACCTACTGTCTTATGCCCAATCACGTGACAAAACTATAGCTGAGAAAATAAACCCAAAAACTGTCCAAAACTTGCAAAAAAACAATTTCTGAAATTTTTTGCAAAAAAATTCAAAAAACTCCAACAAGCTGTAATTGCATCAAAAACAATAAATTTGTTGTTTTTCAACCACAAAGGGCATACATAGGTGGAAAATAAGTCAATGGGTGCTTTTTTTCACAAATGCCCCAATTTTTATAGCAATATGACCTGTATAATCAAAGAAATGACCTTCTCTAGTAAGTTTTCAGCAAATATGTACTTCCTCAATCTTTATACATGTACTCTCCCTTAAAATAAGAGAGGATTTTTGCAAAAAAGGACCTATAGATGAAAATCCGGAAGCTCGTATTCCAAAAATAATCTCTAGAAACGAAAGAAGCACAATAGAAGAGGTTCTCTGCGATGAACCTCTCTGAAACTTAGAATTTGCTTGCTTTGTTGTGGGTTGAACTAATCCCCCCAAAACAACACTTTTATGCGAAAAATGAAGGTTTTAAGCAATGAAATTCTCCCAAATGCAAGAAAAAGCCTTAAGCTTAGAATATACTAAAGTAGAAAAGCATTTGGAGCAGCTTTGTATGGAACGGCTCAATACTTTGATACCAGTTCAAAGAGGCCACCGAGAGCTACGTGGTGGTGTGCTCGGTTGGTCCAAACGCCAAGGGAGTGAGTTGTAGCGTGAGGAGAAAGAAAGTAGAGAGAGAAACCTATGCATAAATTTGGAGAAGAAAATGGAGAAACTAAAGTTGAAGTCCCAATCAAGTTATGAGAGATTTGAGACCAAGTCTTATTGATAAGTGATTCTTAGATCATTTGGGCATGTTCACACATGGCCAATGGCCAAAAGTCATAAAAATAATGTAAATGCCTAAATCTCTCCATATTAGGGTCCAAAAAATATAACAAAAATATGTATGGAGAGCTCTTGGAGAGAGCTTTCACATGGAAGGGTTAAAAATATACAAAAGGAGAGTCCTTGGGGACTGTCCCCAACAGATGAGAATTGGGGAAGCTTATGATGATAAGGGTTTAGTAGCTAAACGTTTTTCCATGCCGGAGACATGCTTGCAAAGCTTCTAGCAAATGACATTTACTCATGCTATGTGTAAGGGCCTGCCACCTACCCAAGACTTGGAGTTTGTCCATTATTGTACCTATTCTTAAGGCAGGAGACCCTTTGCAACCTCACAACCACAGTGCCATTATGGTTGGCCAGACTTTAGTACAGTTATATTCATCCATTCTGGAGCATCAGCTGAGCAGATGGGCAGAGAGAGCAGATCTACACGCAGATGGGCAGGCAGGGTTCAAGAAGGATTTCTCTACTCTTCATGCCATCTTGACACTATTGCTGCGGGGGGCAGGTCACATGGAAGACAGACATATTGTAGCTTTGTGTATACCGTACCCAGAGCTAGATTAATGCAGAGATTGCAGGTCACGGGGAAACCCAATGAGCTCATATGGGGAATTCTGGCCTTAAACAGATCAGTGGGGGATAGATATGCACTCTAGAGGTTCAAATGGGAAAATCATTCGTTCAAGAGGGGTTTCTCTACTCTTCATCACATTTTGACCCTATGAGCCATTATTGAGGAGGCAACTCATGGGAGATGGACATATTGTACAGAACTAGAATGATGCAGAGACTGCAGACCATGAGAGGAGAGCTCACATGGGGGACTATGCCCTTATACAGATAAGAGGGGCCCATTATCACCTACATTATTTGGTATCTATGTAGATGAGGTTTCTAATTATATTGAGAGAATAGGTTACAGAGAAGTACAGCTAGCAGGAACATGGATGCCACTTCTATTATATACTGATGGTATCTATTGATCTCCACTTCCCCAAAGCCCATGCAACGCTAGGTGGATACCTTACATGTGTATGTGTGTAATCTTTTTGCAAAGATTAGTGGATTATCTATAAATCTTGGGATTTCCCAAGGTTAGGTGTTTAACACCACACTGCAGTGGATAGGGAGTTTGTAGGAAAGAGAGATGTATATACATACTTTCAGAATAGTTTTCAGTGAGCCAGCATCCTCATTGAGGAGAGCAAGAGAGATTAGATTGCCCAAAGCTTATGCAGCCAGGGCAGGCCAGAGAAGATGTATTCGCAGGTTCAATTTCAAGAACCTCAAATAAAGAACTCTGGCACTATGATACTTCAGTCACATCAGCTATCTTGAATGAGTTTGAGGACCCTCAGCTGCCAGCCGCTGCAGAACTGACCACACGGATGGATAGGATGGAGAGGCCTTTGGTGTCCATCTTCAACCAGATGATTATATCCAGGGCTTCAGTACCTTGTGAATCATTAAAGCAGAGCTAGAAGCTGCCCTGGTGGTGATTGAAATTTAAGACCCTTACTAGATCAGTTTCATTCAAGCATACTTTATGGAACCTTCCCAAAGATAGATATGCCCAGCTGGATCTTGAATCATCTCAGCAGCTGGGCTTACAGGGAGACAGAGATTGTAGCTATGGGCAGGATGACATCCTTGTTCTGGATACATGGTATTCGTGTGGACAGACTACCTCCATTTCAGTACTCTTAGAGGCTCTCTCTTTCTCACACACACAAACAAGCATGCACGTGACAGGTTGAAAAATCACCTGGCAAAACAACGAGTAGTTGCAAACCCTGCATTGGATACTTGTTGACTCCTTGGAGAAATCCTTGCAACAATTGTGGCAAGCAATTGTTCTGAATGAAGAGCGCAACACAAATGCTAATGCACATTCAGAAACGATGACCTCTCCAGCTTTAATGTCCCTACAAAAAATCTCTCTCTCTCTCTCTCTCTCTCTCTCTCTCTCTCTCTCTCTCTCTCTCTCTCTCTCTCTCTCTCTCTCTCTCTCTCTCT
Organism: Ceratopteris richardii; assembly: GCA_020310875.1. Classification (NCBI taxonomy): domain Eukaryota; kingdom Viridiplantae; phylum Streptophyta; class Polypodiopsida; order Polypodiales; family Pteridaceae; genus Ceratopteris; species Ceratopteris richardii. Next base: position 30,318,321 of record CM035432.1, on the reverse strand, counting down.
CTCTCTCTCTCTCTCTCTCTCTCTCTCTCTCTCTCTCTCTCTCTCTCTCTCTCTCTCTCTCTCTCTCTCTCTCTCTCTCTCTCTCTCTCTCTCTCTCTCTCTCTCTCTCTCTCTCTCTCTCTCTCTCTCTCTCTCTCTCTCTCTCTCTCTCTCTCTCTCTCTCTCTCTCTCTCTCTCCCCCTCCCTCCCTCCCTCCCTCCCTCCCTCCCTCCCTCCCTCCCTCCCTCTCCCTCCCCCCCCCCCTCCCCCTCCCTCCCTCCCTCCCCCCCTCCCCCTCCCTCCCTCCCTCCCTCCCTCCCTCCCTCCCTCCCTCCCTCCCTCCCTCCCTCCCTCTCCTCTCTCTCTCTCTCTCTCTCTCTCTCTCTCTCTCTCTCTCTCTCTCTCTCTCTCTCTCTCTCTCTCTCTCTCTCTCGTCTCTCTCTCTCTCTCTCTCTCTCTCTCTCTCTCTCTCTCTCTCTCTCTCTCTCTCTTCTCTCTCTCTCTCTCTCTCTCTCTCTCTCTCTCTCTCTCTCTCTCTCTCTCTCTCTCTCTCTCTCTCTCTCTCTCGCGACATTTGGCAGAGAGGGCATGAGAGAGTATCGTATGCACAGACCTACCGATGGTTAGCAGACCATGGCATGAGCATTACCGATCTCCCCCCTTTCCAGTATGACCTCTCTTCCATTACCCTCTCACGCTCGGAGAGGAATAGGATCATCCGTCAGGACCTACTACAGATAAACGTCAGGGAGACATGGATAGCACCACGGGAGCCTCTTCCCACAAAGAGGCAACACTACAGAGAGCACTTCCTGACTCGCAACACTACAGAGAGCACTTCCAGTATGACCTCTCTTCCATTACCCTCTCACGCTCGGAGAGGAATAGGATCATCCGTCAGGACCTACTACAGATACACGTCAGGGAGACATGGATAGCACCACGGGAGCCTCTTCCCACAAAGAGGCAACACTACAGAGAGCACTTCCTGACTGTGACAGCGGATGGTTTCATTCAGAGACCACGATACATGGACACATACATGGCACAAGCTGAGAGAGTGTCCATTGGGCAGCTCAGAGTATCATCACACCAGCTCGAGATTGAGGTTGGGCGAGCGACACATACCCCGAGGGAAGAGAGATTATGCAGGATATGCCGAGAGGAGGTGGAGGACGAGGAGCACTACACATGTAGATGCCAGGCATATGAGGACATCAGAGACCGCCACCCACATCTCTTCGGGGGGCCCAGAGAGATCAGGGCTTTATTGGGGGCAGAGGACCAGCGCCCTCTAGGTCGTTTCCTAGTAGAGCTCCAGCACCGCCGTGCATCACTTCTCCAGCAGCAGATGGAGATACACCTGGCCCCCCCCCCCTCAGACTTATATTACAGATTTTTTCAGACCCAAAGCCACTCGAGGACCCAGCTCCATGCGGGGTGTCACATTACAGAGAGCAGAGGAGCTTAGACGACAGCGTCGACGACCGAGACCCCCACTCCGGAGAGCCCGTCCAAACCAGAGAGAGATTCAGGCGATTCACGCACTCCATGACATGGAGATACGGAGACGTCAGCAGCGCACCCCTGTCGATTTGGACGTTCAGAGCATTTTGAGGATCGCCATGATACCTTACCCACCGATGCATTATATCCTACACCCACTCCAGGCATTTAGAGGGTTGTGATACCATCGAGCCTACCCTCCCTATGCATATCATATTTGTATCTCACCCATTGAGCATATAGAGTGCATGCCCATAGCACCCCACACCCTTCATGCCAGTTATTATCCACTCCTTTCATATCCGTCTTTTTTGTACTCACACTTTATTTTCCTTTTGAGATCACAGTGGATTGGATCATACTGATGTATATGTTTTGTCTCATAGGCCGATTTTGGCCTCTAATAGACGTTAAAAAGTCTCTCTCTCTCTCTCTCTCTCTCTCTCTCTCTCTCTCTCTCTCTCTCTCTCTCTCTCTCTCTCTCTCTCTCTCTCTCTCTCTCTGCATATCATATTTGTATCTCACCCATTGAGCATATAGAGTGCATGCCCATAGCACCCCACACCCTTCATGCCAGTTATTATCCACTCCTTTCATATCCGTCTTTTTTGTACTCACACTTTATTTTCCTTTTGAGATCACAGTGGATTGGATCATACTGATGTATATGTTTTGTCTCATAGGCCGATTTTGGCCTCTAATAGACGTTAAAAAGTCTTTCTCTCTCTCTCTCTCTCTCTCTCTCTCTCTCTCTCTCTCTCTCTCTCTCTCTCTCTCTCTCTCTCTCTCTCTCTCTCTCTCTCTCTCTCTCTCTCTCTCTCTCTCTCTCTCTCTCTCTCTCTCTCTCTCTCTCTCTCTCTCTCTCTCTCTCTCTCTCTCTCTCTCTCTCTCTCTCTCTCTCTCTCTCTCTCTCTCTCTCTCAGCCTGTCGCCTGCCCGCAACCCTACCTGCCTGCGCAAACCCTAACTACCCTCTGCCCTCGTCGTCAGCATCCCGTCGCCCTCTGCCATCGTCCTGCAGACCCCTCCCTCAGCCCGTCGCCTGCATCAGACCCCTCCCTCAGCCCGTCGCCTGCAGCAGACCCCTTCCTCAGCCCTCATCCTGCCCGCAACCCTACCTGCACCTGCCCGCCACTGCCCGCTACCCTACCTGCGCAAGCCCGCCAGTGCCCGCAACCCTACCCGGGCTTGGTCGCCACCTGTGTGCACCCCTGCATGCTGCCCTGCAGCCCTCGTAGTCACCCTCTGCCCGTCACACAACGCTGAAGCCTGTTTGAAGCCCCAGTCCTGATCAGAATGCCTAACTCCAACCCTGTTTTAAACTCAAACCACATCTCATCACATATTTTGAAACCCCAACCCTAACCTGAAATCCTAACCCTGACCTGACCTAAAACCCTAACCCTAACCCTAAGCTAGATCCCAACCTGAAACCCTATTCTCAAAAAACCATACAAAACCATACAAACTAAAGCTGCAACCTAAACACTCTCTCTCTCTCTCTCTCTCTCTCTCTCTCTCTCTCTCTCTCTCTCTCTCTCTCTCTCTCTCTCTCTCTCTCTCTCTCTCTCTCTCTCTCTCTCTCTCTCTCTCTCTCTCTCTCTCTCTCTCTCTCTCTCTCTCTCTCTCTCTCTCTCTCTCTCTCTCTCTCTCTCTCTCTCTCCAGCCCGTCGCCTGCAGCAAACCCCCCTCCAGCCCGTCGCCTGCAGCAAACCTCCCCAGCCCGTCGCCTGCAGCAAACCCCTCCATCAGCTCGTCGCCTGCAGCAGACATCCCCCTCAGCCCTCGTCCTGCCCGTAAGCCTACCTACACCTGCCCGCCACTGCCCGCTACCCTACCTGCGCCTGCCCGCAACTGCCCGGAAACCTACCCGCGCTTGCTCGCCACCTGTGCGCCACCCCTTCCCGTCACACACCGCGCCGTCAGCTTGAAGCATCCCGTCGCCTGCAGGAGACCCGAAATGATAGGAATCCTTAGTCGGAAGCCTAAACTTAACCTCGCATTCATCATCAAAATTAACATGAAAATTATCCCTAACCTTAACCCTCAAATTAAAACCCTAACCCTAACCCTAAACTTCAAACCCTAACCCTAAACTTCAAACCCTAACCCTAGACCTAACCCTAACCCGAACCCTCTCTCTCTCCCTCTCTAAACCGAAACCCTAACCCTAATCCCTCGAAACCCTAACCCGACCTTGCTCCAAAAAACCTAACCCTAACCCTAACCCCAAACCCGACCTTGCCCCAAAAAACCTAACCCGACCTTGCTCTCTGAAGTGTGTCCCTGGCCCGGACTAATAACTGTTTCCTACAGTTATTAGCCACTCCCACCCTTGCTCCATCGCGCATCGGGCGCGCTCCCGTCTTCATCGCAAGTCTTTAGGCTCAGTACTCTGAGCATTCTTTCATCTTCGAATGCAATGAGCGCTACGGCTAAGAAGAACGATTTGACAAAAATGGAGGACAAACTGACCATAGCTATCAAAGAAAACAAGAAGATGGTGGACTCCACTATCACGGCCATCATCAGCCGCCTCTCAAAGCTCGAGAAGGAAGTAGAAACATATCATAAGGAGAGGGAAGCATGGCAAAAAGAGAAAGAAGAATGGACTAAGGAGAGGGCAAACATGAAAGAGGAATTGGAGCTCCTCAAAGCTTCAATGGTCTCTCTTACACCCGAAGAGGGAGAGATTAATATGAACAAGACAGAAGCTCTCAAAGAAGAACTCACCAAATCCTTGACCGAGAGCATGGAAAACAAATTAGAAGCTACCAAAGAAGGGTGGATCGACATAGTGAAGAAGAACATCAAAAAAGAAGCCAAAGAGAAAGCACAAAAGGAAGAAGCCCTCATCGTGCACACCACTATTGAGGAAGAAAAGATGAGACATGCCCGCCGTCTCAATGTACGCATCACGGGCATTGAAGAAAAAGAAGGCTCTACCCCCGAGTCCGATGGGAAAACACTATGCAAGATACTCGGCTACAAAGAGGAGTCCCCCCCATTCATCAAGTCTTGGAGAACGGGACGAGACCCCACGAAGAAGAGAGCTCTCATTCTACACTTCCCTTCCGAAGATATAAGATCTACTTTCCTACGCAGGAGGGTGATTTTGAGAGCACTTGATGGCCCCCCCATCTACCTTGACGATGATCTCACACCCATGCAGGTAGCACACCGTCGTGCATGCATGCCGAGAGTACATCAAGCTCGCAAAGAAGGAAAGAAGGCTTCATACAGAGATGGTCGTGTCATCATTGATGGCAAGGCCATCCCATAGGGATTCGCGGCCTGTGAGACACTCGAGGAGATACACCTTGCAGTTTGGAACTGCAATGGAGATCTATGGACACACCCAGAGAGATTGGAAGAGGTGCGCAAAGACAAAGACATCATTATGCTCACAGAGACACATGAGAGCCCGAACCGGGGCCTACCTCGTGTCCACGGTTTTCAGTGGGAGTCCACATACAGAGAGTGTACACGTCAGCACACCACCCGAGGATCAGGAGGAGTAGCCATACTCTTTAGAGATGGACTTCAGAGCAGGATACAGATAGTCGCACGTGATTCACAGGCCAGATATCTTTGGATTCGACTCCAGCTCTCGCAGGAGCGGATCATCTTCATAGCATTATGCTACTTTGCTCCTTCTAGCTCGCGTTTCGCTATCATAGATCGAGAGGAGGACTCACCATACACTTGCTTGTCAGAAGAGATTACAGAGTACTCTGCATTAGGGGAAGTCTTCCTTATGGGAGACTTCAATGCCAGGACAGGCAATGATCAGTGTGAGATATTTGACCCAGAAGACCCGGAGATACTACATACCATAGAGGATGAGTCTACAGCTCGAGCTTCAGCTGACCCTACACACACTCACTATGGCACTCACCTACTCAGACTAGGCTCTCGACATAATCTCGTTATCTATAACGGGATGACTCAGTGGCCTACCTCAGGAGGATTGACATGCATACCACACTCAGTCACAGATGGCGGGGGAAGTACAGTAGATTACGTCATGGGGTCCAGAGAGGTCATCCACCTACTTACCTCATTCACCATCCCACCCATACCCATTGGGGCCGATCACACATACCTCGCACTCTCCCTGAAGGGAGACACCCCTACACGCATACCCGCAGCACGCATCCCACACACCACCATCCACTTCACACACGAGCTAGCTCACATATATGCGGCTCGAGTCGAGCAGGGTCTTCTCTTACTTCATCCTGACACTCCACTATCCCTACTCACCTCTCAGATAGCATCAGTTCTTCAGACATCAGCCATCAGCTCCTTCCCACACACCATCCATTCTCGTCACACACCTCCTCCCGGGACTATGCCACAACATCGTTGGTATGATGAGGATTGCAGAGATCTTTACCGCCGACTACGAGCTCAGCGAGCATTGGGAGAGATCACAGAGAGAGAGGCCAAGGGACAGATGAAGACTCTCACACGTCGAAAGAGGCGAGCCTTTGAGGAGGCACAGGAGCTTGAGCTATACCATCTCTTTATGAGTATGGACAGTGCTGCAGCATGGCGCAGCCTACGAGAGCCACGCCCGACCACACCTATTGGAGACCCACACACATGGCATGATTATGCTCAGAGGTTATATGAGGTACCTAGGCAGCCTCCCATTCCCCAGCCACTTGAGCCTCGCCCTACTAGTTCTTCTCTCTTCACAGCAAAGATGGTTGAGAGGGCCATACGACGACTTCGACATGGACGTTCGACAGACCACGCAGGACTGAAGAGCGAGCATCTCATATATGCAGCCTCCACTATAGCCCCGTTGATTGCACATGTCTTCAACTGGGCTATAGGAGAGGGCTTCCCAGAGGAGTGGACTAGGCACACCATTGTGCCTATCCACAAATCTGGCGACACCCTGGATCCAGGGAACTACAGGACCATCATGATTGGCCACACCATGGCCAAACTATACGGTGCCATACTTGAGGAAGAGCTCAGTTCATATGCAGAGACTGAGGGGCTACGAGCACGAGGCCAGGCAGGTTTTCGACGAGCTTTCTCTACTATTGATCACATCTTCATTCTGCGCTGCCTCATTGATGGGGCAAGGGTGCGGAAGAAGAGGCTATATTGCTGCTTTGTGGACTTCCGCAAAGCTTTTGATACAGTGCCGCGCGAGAGGCTCTTCCAACGCCTCCAGAGCTTGGGAGTACCATCAGGGATGATTTGGGCCATCTATGCACTCTATGAGCAGGTGACTGGGAGGGTACGGTGTCCAGGAGGTATGTCTGAGGCCATTGCTAGCACCATCGGTGTTAAGCAAGGCTGCCCACTCTCTCCCACTCTATTTGGTCTCTACATTGACGAGATTGAGGACTACATTCTCCGAGCTGGAGGAGAGGGTGCAGACCTCGCAGGTACACATGTCCACATTTTATTATATGCCGATGACATTGTCTTGATTTCAGAGTCACCCGAGGGATTACAGCGCCACCTTGAGGCCCTGGATGAGTTTTGTACACAGAGGGGCTTGACAGTAAACCTTGGCAAGACCAAGGTCATGATCTTCCACACCTCCCCCATGGTGAGGAATGGAGCAGGATTCAGAGCTGGTGGTGGACAGATTGAGGTGGTCACTTCCTATGTCTATCTCGGAGTCACATTCACGAGCTTGCCTGGCCCCTTCAGCATGAGACAGGCAGCCACCGATAGACTCACACGTGGATATGCAGCTTTAGCCATGTTAGAGCGGAGATGTCACCAAGCACACTTCCAGGAGCCCCGCACGAAGGGCTGGCTATTTGACACACTGGTCAGACCAGCTATGATGTATGCTGCGACGGTTTGGGCCCCAGGTCTCACAGTCACCCAGTGGAGTGCGATCGAGAGGCCACAGGTACGTATGATCTCGCGATTATTTCGTGGGAAACAGTCGGTGCCACATGACATCATCAGGGCAGAGCTAGCTGCACCACCCATGGCAGTAGAGGCACTATTCCAGACTATCTTCTTTATTCAGAGGATTAGGGACCTCCCTACAGATAGACTCACACACAGAGCTCTTGAGGCATCTATACAGATATCAGAGTTAGGATATGAGAGAGCTTGGTACACTCAGGTTAGAGTCTGGTTTGATAGTCATGGACTTGATATGGACAGATTGCCGCCTTTTCAGTATGACCCAGACTCACCTCACATCCACCTCTCTCGTCGTGAGAGGAATGTTGTGCTCAGACAAGATCTCTGGCAGCTCTACATTAGTCAGACATGGCACACACCACACATGGGATCGAGACTATCGCACTATCGAGACCAGTTCATAGACATACTAGCTGACGGTTTCATCCAGCGACCACGCTACATGGATACTCACATGCCTCATAGCTTGAGGGTAGCGATTGGCCAGCTGAGAGTCTCATCACACCGACTCGAGATTGAGACGGGCAGAGCCGCAGACATTCCCAGAGAGGAGCGGATATGCAGAGTATGCAGAGTAGAGATGGAGGATGAGGAGCACTTTGTATGCAGATGTAGCGCATATGATGGCATCAGAGGCAGATACGAGACTCTGTTTGCAGGGCAGCCCACCCTCCGAGAGATCATGGACTCTAGAGACTAGCGACAGTTCAGGCGATTCTTACTAGAGATAGAGAGTCACAGAGATTCCCTACTCCAGCCTACTGTAGCACTCCATACAGGAGGGAGACAGAGTCAGCTCACTGACTTCTTTATTCCACGACGTGCTGCAGCCCTCCCCCCCTCAGCCCACATACCGAGCGGGGTGACTCTTCAGCAGGCTCAGATATCTCGAGCTAGGAGACGACCCCGTGCTATAGGATATCGGGCCCCGAGACTTCACCGACACCAGATTGCGGAGATCCAGGCTTGTGACCATCGCGCCATGGAGGAGAGACGATCCCAGATGATGGCCGATCCCGTTGCAGCCATCATGGTGGCCCTGACTCCACCTCCACCTATGTATCACATATTACATCCCACCCACTAGCACAGGATGGAGCTAGTTAGTCGTTTTAGATGCATTCTCATGGTTGTTGTACTACCCTTTTGCATATAGACTATCATAGATATCGCACTCCATACACCCCCCACCACTTTCATGGGTATCCCCACATGCATACTACGGAGATCTATATCAGCTTAACCAGTTTCTTTTCAGCACTTTTATCTTTTCTGATTGACAGAAGATACACCCATGTACATCGATTTGTCTCATAGGCCGAGTTCGGCCTCCTAATAGACGTAAAAACACTTTCTTTCTTTCTTTCTTTCTTTCTCTCTCTCTCTCTCTCTCTCTCTCTCTCTCTCTCTCTCTCTCTCTCTCTCTCTCTCTCTCTCTCTCTCTCTCTCTCTCTCTCTCTCTCTCTCTCTCTCTCTACCCGAGCCCTAATCCTAAACCTTGAAATGGCTCCCATGGACCGCAAGGAAGTGGACGACCTTATTGCTAAAGCTCTCAAAGAGGCCAAAAAGGAAGCAGACCGCAACCTCAATATGGAGATACGAAAGATGATGGAAAAGTTCAAAGGACTCGAAGGACAACTAATGAATAAACTCAAAGGACTGGAAGAACAAGTGAAGACTCTCACATAAGAAAGAGACCATTGGAGGACAACTTACGAGCACATGAAAGAAGAGGGGGAGATCTCCAACGTGGAGATACTCAAGGAAGAAATAAAGAAGGAAATCAAAACGGAGGTAGAATCTACTCGAGAGTCATGGGTGGAAGTAGTACACAAAAGGGTTAAGAAGGAAGTTAGGGAAGACGTGCAGAAAGAAGAGCTCACACCAGTCAAGGACACACTTGAGGATGAGAGGCTTTGACACACTCGAAGACTTCACATTTGGATTACAGGCCTACCCGAAGGGGTATCACCGGAGGTAGACGCCACTGACATTTGTCGTCGACTTGGATACGAGAGCATGCCCTACACAGACGCATGGAGGGTTGGGAGGGATACATTGCGTTCGCGAGCACTCATCCTCAAGATGAGTTCCGAGGAGGCACGGACCTCCTTTTTTAGACGTCGATCAGTACTACGTGGACTACCCGGCAGCACCCTCTACATGGACGAGGACCTCACGCGTATGCAGGTGGCACACCGACGCGCTTGCATGCCACAGATACTCCAGGCACCTCGAGAGGGGAGGAAGGCTTTTTACCACGATGGTAAGGTCTTCATATATGGACGCCCTATCAAATAGGGCCATGCGGCCTATGAGACATCACTACACCAGGAGATACCACTCAGAGGAGAAGTGTGGAACTGCAACGGGTCACTCTAGACGCGACCAGACAGAGTCGAGGAGATCCTCGCATCACATGACTTTGCGTGCATCACAGAGATGCACGAGAGCCCAGAGAGAGGTCTACCACGCATTGCAGGTTTTCATTGGGAATCTTCATTCAGGACCACGACGAGACAGAGTTCAGCACGAGGATCGGGAGGAGTGGCCATCGTATTTCGACAGGAGATACAGAGCCGGATCCATATTATAGGTAGAGATGAGGAGGCAAGATACATGTGGTTCGCATGGAGATAGCACAGGGCAGCTCGATTTACATTGCTATATGCTACTTCCCACCAGCAGGCTCTCGATACGCAGGACACGATCTTGGGGGACCGATCCGAGATAGAGACTCACCATACACAGCGCTTTCAGACAAGATACTACATTACAGCACACTAGGTGAAGTCTTCCTTATGGGTCAGGACACCACCGGCTATGCCAGACATCTACTCGAGCTAGAGCCGACATCATCTCGTTATATATAACGAGATGAATCGTTGGCCAGGTTCAGGCGGACTTACTTGCTTCCCTCACGGGGGAGGTGAGAGCACAGTCGACTACATTTTGGGTACTATCTCTGGAGCTTCACTCATCCCTTCACTTAGTATTGGACGACGCCCACTCGCTGCTGACCACACATTTATCACATTCACACTCTCATCTCCGATTCCATTAGACCCTCCCTCACCCACTGAGATACATACCACGATACACTTCACACACGAGCTCTCACATATTTATGCACACCATTTACACACCCGCCCTACTCTCACTCGATCCATTCTCACCTTTGGACACACTTACATCACATATCACCTCCATCCTACAGGACTCAGCTCTCCGAAGCTTCCCACACTGCACACATATGCACCCTCCACGCACAGGATCCATGCCCCAGAACCGTTGGTATGATGCAGATTGTCGTGAGCTGCGTAAACACCTACGGATTTTAGAGCATAGAGGAGATATTACACACACACAGGCACAGCGTCGCATGCAGAGCCTTACTCGCCACAAACGGCGAGATTGGGAGGAGAGACAATATTGGGATATTTACCATTTGCTCATGAGTCAAGACAGTATAGTGGCATGGCGACATTTGAGAGAGAGGAGACACCCGACACCTATCCGAGACCAGAGCACTTGGCATAGCTATGCACGGAGCCTATACGAGATCCCAAACTAGCCTCCCATTCCCAGACCGCAGAGCTCACGTCCTACTACCTCTGACTTCTTCACACCCACTATGGTGGGACGCGCTATTGCCCGGCTGCAGCATGGCAGGGCCCATGATCATTTCGGTTTATAGGCAGAGCACCTCATCTATGGAGGCACGACTCTCGCACCGCTCATTGCCCATCTCTTCAACTGTGCATTGGTTGAAGGGTTCCCAGACTCATGGACTGAGCACACCATAGTGCCCATTCATAAGTCAGGTGATACTATGGATCCAGCTACATACCGGACGATCATGATTGGCCCTATATTGGCCAAGTTATATGGGGTGGTACTAGAGACAGAGTTGAGTACTCTCGCTGAGAGGAAGGGCATCAGGGCTCCAAGGCAGGCAGGTTTCAGACGAGATTACTCTACCATTGACCACATCTTCACTCTGAGATGCCTGATCGACCAGGCAAGGGTGCGGAAGAGGAGATTATCTTGTTGCTTTGTGGACTTCCGCAAAGCATTTGACACTATTCCCAGGGATCGACTCTTCATACGACTAGTTGACATTGCAGCTCCGGAGGAGATGATATGGGGGATCTACGCCTTATACGAGAGAGTATCTGGTAGAGTCAGATGTCCAGGGGGCTTATCTGATCCACTTGCTAGCACTATCGGGGTGAAGCAAGGATTCCCTCTCTCACCCACCCTCTTTGGTCTTTACATTGATGAGACAGTTGACTTCATACAGCAGCAGGGGGGAGATGGCATTGAGGTACACGGGTCCACAGTCCATATTCTTTTATACGCTGATGATATTGTATTGGTTTCAGAGTCTGCAGAAGGTCTTCAGCATCATTTACACGGCCTAGATGACTTTTGCATACACAGAGGGTTATCTGTGAACCTTGGTAAAACCAAGGTCTTGATCTTTCATACATCAGCACAGGTACGCAGACATAGTTTGTTCACAACAGCAGGTGGACCGATCGAGGTGGTCGGATCATATGTTTACTTGGGGGTGACATTTACAGCAGCATCAGGGGTCTTCTCTATGGCTCAGGCAACCCGTGACCGCATCACACGTGGGTACGCAGCACTAGCTTTGATAGAGAGACAATGCCACCAGGCATATTTTCAAGAGCCCCGCACAAAGGGGTGGCTCTTTGACACTTTGGTTACGCAAGCTCTCATGTATGGGGCAGCCATATGGGGACCAGGATTAGCTACATCAGTATGGACAGCATTAGAGAGGCCACAGATCCTCATGATTGCCAGACTCATCCGTAGCAAACCTTCAGTACCACATATATCATTAGAGCATAGCTCGCTGCACCACCGATGCTAGTTTAGGCACTATTCCAGACAATACGCCTATTACACAGACTTCGGAGCATGGATACAGAGCGCATTGCTTATCGTGCTTTCGAGGCATCACGTGATATGGCATTAGCAGTCGACACCTCCTCATGGTATGCACAGATACGAGATTGGCTTGCCCACCATGGCTTTGACATAGACAGGCTACCACCACTACAGTACGACTCTCATGCACCCACCTACTCGCTCTCTCATCAAGAGAGGAATAGGATCATTCGTCAGGAGATATGGCATACATACATACAGAGGACATGGGTGAGCCCTAGGTACATTGCCACCGAAAATGCTCTACTACCGCGAGCATTTTCTACATATATCGGGCACGGGCTTCATCGAGATTCCGAGATACATGCAGATCTACCTTCCCCACCACCTACGAGTCGTCATTGGGCAGCTCCGGGTTTCATCACATCAGCTCGAGATTGAGAGGGGTCGGTCACGGGGAGTCCCCTGTGAGGAGAGGTGGTGCCCAGTATGCCAGACAGAGGTAGAGAGTGAGGAGCATTTTGTTATCAGATGTCCAGCATACTTAGACCTACGAGCAAAGTTCTAGATCGAGGAGTCATTCAAGCTCTGCATGACTAGGGGAGACCAGAGACGCTTGGGACTCTTTCTCACAGCAGCATACGAGAGGCGAGAGCGGTCACTACAGCCCATACATCAGCCACGGGTGAGTACCCAGCAGACCATTACACAGTTCTTTCAGCGAGTTGAGCTACATCAGAGAGGTCCATCTCACCAGGCAGCAGCACAGAGAGCACGGCGCCGACCACGCATGGGCGGATATCGTCGACCACGACTATATCAGGAGGATAGCTCACGCATCAGGATTGCCTACGACCACATGATGGAGCATAGGCGTACCACCACCCCCTGGGTTGTCTTCCTTCTGAAGGCACTCAGACCACCACCGATGTACCACATACTACTCCCACCTCCACCCATCACTAGTAGCTAGGGCGTTTTACTCACATTTTGGGATCCCCCATGTATTAGGTGGCCACTATCTGCAGAGTCAGAGCCACGTCTCCCCAGCCTTTTCCAGCCCTATATAGCTTTGTGTAGCGATATACTTTTTTATTTCATTTTATCTTCTACACAGCGTTCCTACACTTGTACATGGTTTTTGTCTCATAGGCCAAGTTTGGCCTCTAGAAGACGTTAATATGACTTTCTTTCTTTCTTTCTCTCTCTCTCTATCTCTCTATCTATCTATCTATAGGGCTCACGCTCCACCAGGCAGCAGCACAGAGAGCACGGCGTCGACCACGCATAGGAGGGTATCGTCGACCACGACTATATCAGGAGGATATCTCACGCATCAGGACAACCTACGACCACATGATGGAGCATAGGCGTACCACCACCCCCTAGGTTGTCTTTCTTCAGGAGGCACTCAGACCACCACCGATGCACCACATACTACACCCACCTCCACCCATCACCAGTATCTAGGGTGTTTTTACTCACATTATGGATCCCCCATGTATTAGCTGGCCACTATCTGCAGAGTCATAGCCACATTTCCCCAGCCTCTTTCAGCCCTATATAGCTTTGTATAGCGATATACTTTTTATTTCATTTCATCTTCTACACAGGGTTACTACATTTGTATATGGTTTTTGTCTCATAGGCCAAGTTTGGCCTCCAGAAGACGTTAATATTGAAAGAGGCCGCGGAGAGAGCTTTCACATGGAAGGATCAAAATATACAAAAGGAGAGTCCTTGGGGCCTTTATCCCCAACAGCCTCCCACTTAAAGGACCAAGGAGGATCCTTTAAGCTAAGTAACTCCCACCATCTGTATACATAGTTGATGTTGTGCCTTGGGTAGACACTTCGTGAGAGCATCTGCAGGATTCTGTGAAGTATTGACCTTGATCAAAGTGATCAAGCCATCCTCAAACAACTCTCTGATGAAGTGATATCTCACATCAATATGCTTTGTGCGAGCATGAAACATGGCATTCTTTGCCAAACATATGGCACTCTAGCTATCGCATCCAAGAACAGGTGCCTTTTCAGGCATCCCAAACTCACTGCAAAGGCGAGCTAGCCAAATGGCTTCTTTGGAAGCCTCTGCGGTTGAAATATATTCAGCCTCTGTAGTAGATAGTGCAACTATCCTCTGAAGTCTAGAGCACCATGAAATAGCTCCACCTGCAAGTATGTATACATAGCCACTTGTGGACTTGCGTGTGTCCACATCACCTTCCATGTCTGAATCACAAAATCCTTTTAACTCCAATGGACCCTTTCCATAACATAAGCATTTACTTTTGGTCCCTTTCAAATATCTCAAGATAGATTTGACTGCCTCCCAATGAGCTCTACCAGGATTAGCCATGAACCTGCTAACAACTCCCACTGCATGAGCAATGTCTGGCCGAGTGGCAACCATAGCATACATAAGTGAACCACAAGCTGATGCATATGGAACACTCTTCATGTAACTGGCTGCATCATCATTTTTGGGACAGTCATCCTTGGAAAGCTTAACATGTGGCTGCAATGGCACTCCAAGAGGCTTAGCATCAGCCACATTAAATCTGTCCAGCACTTTTTCAATGTACTTTTCTTGGCATACCTGCAAAGTATGCTGCTGTCTATCCCTTTTTATACGCATACCAAAAATATGCTCAGCTTCCCCAAGGTCTTTCATTGAGAATGCAGAGTTCAGCTGCTGCTTTAGAGCATTCAGAGTGCTCTTTTTCTTCCCAGCTGGCAGCATATCATCTACATACAGTACAAGAATAACTGGGTTGCCATCTTCATCCTTTTTGGTGTACAAACAGTGATCTGCATGGCTTCTTTTAAACCCATGTTTGAGCATAAATGCATCAAACTTCTTATACCATTGTCTGGGGGCCTGTTTCAGCCCATATAAGCTCCTTTTCAGTTTGCATACCAGATGCTCTTTTCCAAGAATGGCATATCCTTCTCGCTGTTTCATGTACAGCTCTTCATCTAAATCACCATGCAAAAAGGCTGTTTTAACATCCATTTGGAATAATTCCAAATCCAAAGCAGCTGTGAGAGCAAACAACACACGTAAAGTGGTCATTTTCACCACTGGAGAGAACACTTCTTGGAAATCAATGCCCTCTTTTTGGGCATATCCCTTAGCAACCAGCCTTGCCTTATACTTGGGTTTGCCATCAACAGTTTTGATTTTGTACACCCACTTGTTGGGAATGGCTTTCCTTCCTTTGGGTAACTCAACCAAATCCCAAGTATCATTTGCATGCAAGGCCTTTATCTCTTCCTACATGGCTAACTCCCACTTCTTCTTCTGCTCACATAGCTTTGCCTCTTTATAAGTAAGAGGCTCACCCTCATCTGATAACATAATGTAATGTATAGAGGGATCATATCTGTTCACTGGCCTCCTAGCACGTGTAGATCTTCTTACCCAATGATCCACATTATCTGGCAATGGATCTACATCAGGAGGTATATCAACATGTCCATTGTTAATGGGCTGCTGCACATCATTTCCAGCCCTGTTTTCAGCATGAATAGGTGGCTGCATATACCCTTCAGGAGCATCATTTTGCTCTCCAGCATCATCTGGCTCAATAATCACAGGCTCTTTGTCATTTCCAGCCATATGTGGTGCATCCCGAGGGTTCATAACAGATTTAATTGGTGGCTGTACATGCTGAAATTTGACTCTTTTATGGCCATCTTTAGAGGCACAATTATTTTTGAGCAGCCTTGCCTCATTAAATACAACATCTCGGCTGCGTATTACCTTCTTGAGTTGAGGTAGCCAAATCCTGTAGCCCATTTCACCTTCATCTCCATAACCCATGAAGATTCCGTTCATGGACTTTGCATCTAACTTGCTTCTCAACTCAGGCCTTATATGCACAAAAGCATCACAACCAAAGATGCGTAGGTGGTCATATGAAGCTGGTTTGCCAGACCAAACCTCTTCTGGAATGCCACCTGTTAAGGACATATGAGGGGATCGATTGCAAACATGAACTGCAGTTTTCAAAGCCTCTCCCCAAAATCCATGAGGGAGATTAGCTGTGGACAGCATGCATCTCACCCTTTCACATTAAGTCCTATTGTACCGGCTGTATGGGACTGTTAGCTCCCTCTTAATACCAAGATTTTCACAAAATCTATTGAATTCAGCACTTGTAAACTCACCCCCATTATCTGTACGTAAGCATTTGAGCTTTCTACCTGTTTGAGTGGTCACAAATGCATGAAATTTCTTAAATGCAGCAAAGGCTTCATCTTTAGATTTTAACAAATATACCCAAAGCTTCCTAGAGTAATCATCAACAAAAGAAACAAAGTAAAGAGCACCCCCCATAGATTTTGTGGGCATGCTACAAACATCAGAATGAACAAGATCAAGCACATTAGACTTACGAGAGACACCAGAGTAGTAGGAATTCTTTACTTGCTTACCATATTGGCATTCATTACAGAAATCAATTTTTGAGCCTTTAGCATCAAACTTGTCCAAATTACATAGTTTATCAAGGCCTTTTTGGCTCATGTGGCCAAGCCTTTTATGCCATAATTCCATATGTGAATGGATTTCAGCCAAAGCAATAAACTTGCCCAACAAGGCTTTACCATGCAAGCAATAAAGAGTCCCTTTCTTTGTACCTTTAACAATCAGCCTAGAGCCTTTGATAAGCTTCCATGACCCCTTCTCAAAGAGGGTACTATATCCATGCAGATCCATTTGCCCAACAGACAATAAGCTTTTCTTGATGCTTGGTACATACCTTACATCATGCAAAACTAGCTCATTAGAACCATCCACTGTGAGATGCACTGTGCCAATACCTTCAATAGAACAAGCATGGTTATTTCCAAGATATACATGTCCATGGCTGCCTGCATGAAAGGTAGTAAAACACTCCTTAATAGGAGTTACATGAAACGATGCACCTGAATCTACAATCCATGTTTGTGACAAAGCATCATTCACAGTAAGCAAGGCATCAATCAAATCCCTCTTTGTGATCTGCATATCTTGTGCATGAATATTAATAGAAGCATCAATAAATTCAGCATGCTATGCTTCCATAGTAGCACAAAGTGTATCTTCTTCATCTGAGAGCTCCTCAATGATGACACTCGAGGCCACATTGGCCTTCTCTTTGTCTTTGTCCTTTGAGGTATCATGTGCTTCATTCTTGATGTCCTTTTTCTTCCCGTCACCTGTGTTCTTCTTTCTTTCTAGTTCAGCTTTATAGAATCTGCAATCAGGCTTCTTGTGACCTTTCCTACCACATTGATAACAAGTCGCTTCAACCTTGCCTTTGCTTTTGCTCCTGTTCCTCTGTACATTTCCACTTTTCTTTTCTATTCTTCCTCTAGCCACATTGGCTGAACCACTGCCCTCTCCATTAGCTTTCCTCCTGATTTCCTCGTTCAAAATAGAACCCCTTACACCATCAAAGGTAAGACTGGGGCTATTCGAAAGTGAAACAACCAATGTTTCCCATGAATCATGGTAAGGTCATCAACAAGAAGATGGCCTTAAGCTTATCATCAAATGGAGGTAATCCAAAGTCCTGCAATTGTGAAAGAGTACCTGTAAACGAAGATAAGTGCTCAGCCGCACTTTTTGACTCATCAAGCTGCATACACACTAGCTTACGCATAAGATGCACTTGATTTACACGCATAGTATTTTCATAAGTGGCTTTTAGCTTCTCCCATACTTCAAAAGCATGTGTAAGGCCTTTCAAATCCACTAAGATTTCATCTGATATAGCCATCTTGATGTAAGTGATGGCCTTCTTGTTTAGGTTCATCTATGCTGCATCTGTCATATCTTCAGGCTTGACTTCCTCAAGAGCCCCTTCACAATCTTTAAGAAAGAGGATGCCCAACATTCTCTCTTTCCACAAATCGAAACCATTACCTTCAAATCTCTTGATCTCAAACAAGCTTTTGACATCAGAGGAGGTAGAGGCCATGTTTGCACACTAAGAACTTCAAAATTTCACCAAAAAAGGTAAAATTCACCTGTTGTCCTGTGCGCAATTACCTTACGAGACTGTGGCTGAGAAATTAAGCCCAAAAACTGTCCAAAACTTGCAAAAATCAATTTCTGAAATTTTCTGCAGAAAATTTCAGAAAATTCCAGAAACCTGTAATTGCATCAAAAACAACAAATTTGTTGTTTTTCAACCACAAAAGGCATACATAGATGCAAAACCAAGTCAACGGGTGCTTGTTTTCACAAAAGCCCCAATTTTTGCAGCAATATGACCTGTAAAATCAGAGAAATGACCTGCTGTAGTAAGTCTCCAGCAAGTATGCACTTCCTCAATATTTGTACATGTCCTCCCACTTGAAATGAGAGAGAATTTCTGCCACAAAAGACTTGTAGATGAAAAAATAAGCAATGTGGATGTTGAAAATGACCTGTGGGGATACAAAAGGAAGAATAAAAGAGATTCTTTGCGATGAAACTCTCTAAAAAGCACAAAATTTGCTTCAGCTTTGCTCCGGGCTGAAGTAATCCTCCAAAAACAACACTTTTATCGCGAAAAAAGAAGGTTTTTCGCGATGAAATTCTCCCAAATGCAAGAAAACACCTTCAGCTTAACATAGGCTGAAGTGGAAAAGCACTTCGAGAAACTTTGTCGCGATGGAACAGCTCAAGGCTCTGATACCAGTTGAAAGAGGCCGCGGAGAGCTACGTCGTGGTGTGCTCGGTTGCTCCAAACACCAAGGGAGTGGGCTGCTGCATGAGGAGAGAGAAAGTAGAGAGAGAAACCTGCGCAGAAATTTGGAGAAGAAGATGAAGAAGCTGAAGTTGAAGAAGTCCCAATCAAGTTATGAGAGATTTGGGACCAAGTCTTATTGATAAGTGACTTTTAGGTCATTTGGGCATGTTCACACATGGCCAATGACCAAAAGTCATTAAAATAATGTAAATGCCTATAACTACCCAATTCGGGGTCCAAAAAATATAACAAAAATATGTCCGGAAACTTCGAGAGCTTTCACATGGAAGGGTCAAAATATACAAAAGGAGAGTCCTTGGGGGCTTTATCCCCAACAAATATGACTTTCTTTCTTTCTTTCTTTCTCTCTCTGCACTAGGGTTCGTCACTGTTCGCAGCTTTGAAGCCAGAAATCCTACTACAAAGATTTCGTCATTGTTCTACTCCAGTAATTTTGAAACCACTACCTTCATGGAAGTAGAGGAAGTGTCCCTCACCCGAAAACCCTTCTACAAAGATTTCGTCCCTCTTCTACTCCAGTAATTTTGAAACCACTACCTTCATGGAAGTAGAGGAAGTGTCCCTCCGGGAGTTTCCCTCGCCCGGACTAATAACTATTGCCTACATTTATTAGCCACTCCCACCCTTGCTCCATCGCGCATCGGGCGCCCTCCCATCTTCATCGCAAGTCTTTGGGCTCAGCACAATAAACATTTTTCCATCTTCTAACGCCATATGACCGCTACAGCTAAGAAGGAGGATTTGACGAAAATGGAGGACAAACTGACCATAGCTATCAAAGAAAACAAGAAGATGGTTGACTCCACCGTCATGATCATGACCATCATCAATCGCCTCTAAAAACTCGAGAAAGAAGTAGAAACATATCATAAGGAGAAGGAAACATGGAAGAAAGACAGAAGAGTGGGAGAGGGAGAGAAAGAAAGAAAAAGAAGAATGGGCTAAAAGGAGAGCAAACATGAAAAAGGAATTTGAGCTCCCCAAAGCTACAATCGTCTCTCTCACACCGAAGAGGGAGAGATTAATATGACAAGACAGAAGCTTGAAAAACTCACCAAAGCCTTGTTATTCTACACTTCCCTTCCGAAAATGTGAGATCTACTTTCCTACGCAAGAGGGTGATTTTGAGAGCAGTTCATGGCCCCCGATCTACCTTAATGATGATCTCAGACCTATGCAAGTAGCTAATCACCGTGCATGCATACCGAGAGTACACCAAGCTCGCAAAGAAGGAAAGAAGGTTTCATACAGAGATTGTCGTGTCATCATTGATGGCAAGGCCATCCCATAGGGATTCCCGACCTATGAGACACTCGAGAAGATACACCTTGTAGTTTGGAACTGCAATGGAGATCTATGGACACACCCACAGAGGCCGGAAGAGGTGCACAGAGACAAAGACATAATTATGCTGACAGAGACACGTGAGAGCCCAGATTGGAGCCTACCTCGAGTCCACGGGTTCCAGTGGGAGACCATGTCACTCTAGCACAATGGCAAGTACCAACGTGAGGAGTTTCACCTCATAAATGTCAATCCGCGGAGACGTGAGGACCGGTATGAAGACCGTGAGCAAGTGATGGCACAAGTGCGTGAGTGAAAGTACACAAGCATGCACACACATACACACACGCGCACAAGGTAAGAGCAAAGAGTGGAACAATGGAAAGCTTCGATTACAAAAGAAATCTCTTACAAAGCTCAAAACTACAACAAGCTAACCCCAAAAATGAGCTCTCCAACCCTTTTTATAGTTTTTTGAGTGGTTTTGGCCTTGTCCAGACCTAGTGTCCGACCTAGTTAAAAATTAGGTTCCAGGGCTTATTTCGGGGCTCAAACGGAGTCTAAAAATTATGAAAATTGGTAGGCTAATACTTCTAATAATTATCAAGCTCGAGGACTCCTCGGCTTGAACAAAATGGAGTTGTAAAAATAGAAAATGGTATTTACAATGGTTTTTAGTGATAAAAATTACTATTTTTATAGGGATTTCTTCTGAAAATTTGACATGTGCTTCTTCGAGCTCCCTACTTGCTCCTTCTTCTTGTGTGTCCACTTCCTTGATGCGCTTCCATGCTTTGTCCTTGACCTTGAGCTTCAACACTCCCCCCCCTCTAGAGTCTGTCGTCCTTGACAGACCTTTGTGGTAGTGGTTGTTCCATGTAGTGCTTTGAGAGGTAGAGTTCCCCATGCCTTCACCGGTGCGGTTTGTCTTCCACCTATAGCAGTATCCATTGTCCTTTTCTTCAGTTTGTAAAGCCTGTTTTTCCCTTTGCATGTAGCTCTTCCTTGGATTCCAGCATAAATGTGTCGTTGTGAGCTTCCAAAAATGCTAGTTGCTCAGAGGAGGTTTTCAATGTTGATTTTGAGCAACTCTTGACAGTGAATTACTTTGTAGGTACCATTGTTGTGGCGTGGATAACCTTTGGATCTTCCAATCAGAGTTTTTACAATTTTTATGCCAAGTACTTGTAACCCATAATTAATGATGGCTAAGTGTATTAGTGGAAAATATGTGCATTGTGCATGGCCTTGTAATGTGGCCCTATGTATGCGTACTTGGGGAATGCATTGGAAGAAGTATGGTGTAAGAATTTGAGTCTTGAGCGAAGTGCTCAAGGGTATGCTGATGAAGAGGTTTCTTAAACTATCATGGTTGTAATGTCACCAAAGTAGGCGATCCTTACCATGGTGAAAGGTTGGTCGATGTTTATCGCTTCATGTTGTACTCCCATCATCGTGACTGATCTTTAGGATGTCTTTCTTGTTGACGGATGTCCTTGATGATGGTTCCCTGATGAGACTATTTGCACACTTGGTCCTGTTTCGTTTGCCTCTCTTTTTTTTTTTTTTTTTTTGGAACAATGTCATAAAATAAGAAGAAAGATGTTAATAAAATGTTTTACATATGTCAAGTGTAGCTCATGTGCATGGGATTCTCAATCGTGTCTACGCATAGCCGTGTAATGTGGCCCTATATTAATGCACACTTTGGACTTGCATTACTTGAATGGTGCAAAAGATAGGGTTATGCCAAGGCACATGGTTGTTGCACGTCGAGGTTTTCAATGTTTCTGGTGGACATTGATGCAACTTTTGTTAGAGGTATCCAGTGGACCTTGAATTGATGTAATCCTCCTTATAGGGATCCATTTCAAGATAGTACTTGGCCCTATAGACATAAGCTCTGTCCTCTGTATCTTTGGGTGGTTTTTGAATTTCGGTATTCAGCGTAGTTGGCTATTTGGCTTTGTGGAAGCTAGGGTACTTTTGGCTTCCACACCCATACCCTTTTTTGTTGTCTTTCTATTACCGGTGAGGAGATGAATTTATCTTCTTTTGGTCTCGGTCCATGGTTTCGAATCTTGCCTCTCCGTGGTTGCTGTGTTGAGATTTTTCTCGTGAAGGAGATCATATTGTTTTGTGCATGTAAGAGTGCTTTGGTTACCCACATTTCCAATCGCCCTTGTTGAGTTGCAGCTAATTTCTTTGGCACCCAAATTTGTATGTTAGTATGGTCGGCCTTCATCAATTGCTTTGGTACCAAAATCTGTCGGAGACCTTGGGATTGAGCTTGTCCTCGTTTCTTCGTGCTTCTTTTAGCATGCTTAGCTTGCTTCGATGGGAATGGTTGTGGCAAAGCTGGTGGTGGTTCTCCTTTTCGTACCCACATCTGCTTCATGCCCAGAGCTTCTTTCTTCTTGAATTCTGTCTGTCTAGTCGATATAGCAGATGTCTTTTTTGCTTGCCTCTTTGGTCGATTTATGCTGGCATTAGTCTGTGAAGGAGAAGAGAGGTTTGCTTGCCTTTGAGCGTGTGATTCCATGATTGAGTCCTTTTGCTTCGCAGGGCTATTGACACACACAACATTTTCTTTACGAAGATTAGTTTCGGAAGAACTAAGAGAATGTGTGACCTCTAGATTTCTAAGCATGCAATTGTCTAATTCTAAGGTAATACATTGTTCATGTACCCACACTTGAAGAAGTTGGCTTTTAAGGTTTAAGTTGACTCCATGGTCATAGATCCAATCTTGACCCAGGACAAGTGGTTCCGTAAGGTCCTCATCGTCACACACAAGCATTTTCACTCTCAACGGAACATCTTGAAGATAGATGGAAAGTTCCACCTCTCCCTTGCATTCTTCCCTTGTCCTACCGCGATGTTCACAAAGGGACGTCGATCAATTATTCGAGAAGCAATTGCACTTGATGTTTGACACATGGCCATGTGGTATCTTGGGGCCTCAAGATTGACATCTAGGCCTAGGCGTCCTAACTTATTTCTCCTAATGCGTTCTCGAGCCTCTGCCTGTGCTTCTTCTCTAGCCCTTAACTCTTCTTCTTTTCACTTCTACGTAGTGTTAAGTCTCATTAGCAAATCCTCTGTGCGAGGTTCTTGATATAACTTGACTCGACAACCACTGATATAGTTTGGCAAGATATCACCTTCTAAAGTGGCCAATTGAACTGCTCCACTAGTGGAGATTCTATTAATGATCATGGGTCCATATCCTCGTTTCTCCAATTTTTGGGCATGTTGCTTTAGCGTATAAACCAGCACTAGGTCTCCCTCTTTCAATCCTTTATCCTTTATATGGGCATCAAAGTATGCCTTTTGCCTTTTCTTGGCAGCATAAATGCCTGCTGTCGCTCGTAGCCACCTCACCTAAGCGTTCTAGATCAAAGATCCTAGAGGATAATTCATGTCCGTTCCACTCATGCTCTTGTGCTACTTTTAAGGCTGGGATTAGGAAGTCCAATGGTAGCACATCATTCTGTCCAAAGACCATCTGAAATGGGGTGGCATTGAGTACCGTTTTGTAAGCAACTCGATAAGCCCAAACAGCATGATGAAGCTGTTTGTCCCAATCAAAGCATTTATTATTTACGATTTTTGTCAATACATTACATAGGACCTTATTTGTGCTCTCGGCTTGTCCGTTAGCTTGTGGATGATAGGGGGAAGACTTCTTATGTATCACCATGAATTCTTGAAGGAGATTTTCAATGACCTCATTCAAGAAGTGTGTACCTCTATCACTTACTAATTCTATTGGTAACGCATATCTAGTGAACACGTTCTCGAATAAGAACTTAGCCATTGTTTGAGCATCGTCCTTTGTTGTGGCTTTCACTTCCACCCACTTGGTAAGGTAATCTGTGGCAGGACCTACAAAGTCTATACCCCATTTCGAGAATGCACGTCCTCCCATCATTGGCCTCAAAGGCATCTCATCTTTTCTTATTGGATACTGTGCACGTTGGCATGTGTCACATTTCTTCACATAGGTATGTGCATCCATATGAAGAGTGGGCCACCAGAGTCCTGAGAATAGAATAGTCTTGATTACTCTATCAGGACCAAAGTGTCCACTTGCAGCACCACTATGGGCAGTTTCTAAGATTTTCAAGTAGTCTGATTCATGAATGCATAGTCTTAGGTAACCATCTTTGCCTCTCCGATATAGGTTTTCGCTTACTAAGGCATAGGCTTAAGCCTCTTGCTCCATGCTTCGTCTTCTTGCTAGACTAGCCTCGCTAGGTAATGTTCCTGATCTCATAAATTCTACCAATGGAGCACTCCAATCTGGAATTAATGATATGTGATAAAGGTTAGCATGCTCCACTAGGGGTCTCTCTTTCCACACCAGACAATTCTTAATCCACTCATGTATTTCTTTGTACATGCTAGGCCAATACACTCCTAAACGTTTTAGATTTTGCAATGTTCGTTGTTTAATAGAATAGTGATTCCCTAGAAATCCTTCATGGGCTTGTTGCAACCAACTACTATGTTCATCGTCCTCGACACAACAAGCTAGAACACCTTCCGTGTCTTGTTTATACATGCTTCCTGCCAATATTTGATATTTTTGTGATTTTACAATTTCATCCTTGTTTGTCTTCACCTTCTTATTTGCAGGTCCAAAGGTTAGGACTTGTACCAACTTATTTGCCCATTTAGGAACAACTTCTAGATTGAACAGATGAGCGTCGGGCAATTCATCAGACACTCCTTGCAGTGGCTCTCGTGAAGTGATGCAAGAAAGGTGATCCACTCTGAGGTGGGTCTTACCTTGCCTAACAACCACTTCAAAGTCATATTCCATTAGTAAGAGGAACCATCTTACTAAGCGTCCTGTATTGCAAGGTTTATTGACCAAGTATAATAAAGCTTGATGATCAGTGAAAAATTTGAACTTGTTGGCCAATAGATAGTGTCTAAACTTCTTCACAGCATATACCATGCCTAAACCTTCTCTTTCGGTTGTGGTGTAGTTTCGTTCAGCAGCATTCAATTGTCTGCTTGCATATGTTATAGGCAAATCTAAATTCCCTTCACCAATGGGTTGTGCTAGCACGCACCCTATTGCATGATTGGATGCATCTACATGGACATGGAATGGTTTAGTCCAATCAGGAGTGGTCAATATTGGGGTTGTGCACAAACGTCTCTTCAGCTCGTTGAAGGAATTTTCACATTCGTCATTCCACTCGAAATTTGTCAACAAGGCGTAAAGAGGCTTAGCTATAATTGCCTACATGTTACCTACGGTAATATCCACAATGGCCCATAAAGGCTTGTACCTCTTTAACATTCCTTGGCCTAGGCAACTCCGCTATGGCTTTTACTTTGTCCTCATCTATGGATATTCCGTTCTTGGAAACAATATGACCTAAGATTTTACCTTGACGTACCATGAACACACACTTCTCTGGGTTCAAACACACTCGATATTCTCTACACTTGTTAAAGATTTGTCTGAGCTCAGGGATGTGACATGTCCTTTCTTGGGAATGAGCACATAAATCGTCCACATATACTTCTAAGCTCTTTCGCAAGAACTCTTTGAAGACATGACACATGAGTCTTTGGAATGTTGAAGGTGCATTGGTGAGTCCAAATGGCATCACACGAAATGCAAAGATTCCCCACTCTGTGGCAAAGGCCGTTTTGTTTTGATCTTCTGGGGCAATGGCTACTTGGTTGTAACCTGAAAATCCATCAAGGAAGCTATAAACTTCCTTGCCCACGACACGCTCCAATAAATGTTCAGTGATTGGAAGCGGATAACTATCTCTTATCGTGGCAGCATTAACTTTTTTAAGGTTAATACATACACGCAACTTTCCATTCTTCTTGGGCACCACTACAATGGGGGACACCCATTCCGTATGTTCAATCTCATAGATAAATCCAGCTTCAATCAATCTATCAATTTCTTCTTTTATTTTGGCTGCATAAGTGTCATTATATGTGTAGGGCTTATGTTTGGTGGGCTTTGCATCTGCTACCGTGAGGATCGTAAGAGAACAAATTTTTGGATCTACTCCCTTCAAGTCTCTATAGTGCCATGCAAACGCGTCCCTATATTCCCTTAATAAGGCTACCAGCTCCGATTCCTCTTCTTTACTTAGGTCATCTCCTATGTACGTACATCTCTCTTCGTTCTCTTCAATGGTGACTGATTTTTTTGGTTTTTTCTTTGTTATCATACACTTCTCCTATTGTGGCCTCTCTCTTAGGCATTCGTACCAAAATTTTTCGGTCCTCAACTTCGTATTTCTTGAAATTCTCTAGTACTTCGAATAATTGCTCCTCCTCTTCTTGTTTCACTACTTTTCTTTTCTTTTTCTTTTGACTACCTTCACTCCCATCCTTTGAATTTACCGTTTTGATGCTTGTGAGAGGTTTGTCTTCTTTTTGTGTAAATACTCCTATGTCTTCTAGATAGTGCTCCTCTGAAATAAAGCAACTATCCATCACGATGGACTCTAGATTTTCATCATTCTCTTCTTCTTCTATGAAGTCACTAGGATCACATTCTTCTAGCAAGCTGACACATGAACATTGAAATATCGTATCCCTCCTCATCACAATGAGATGTCCATTGTTCTTCATTGGCAGCAATATCCATGGTGGCTAAGATTTCTACCCAACCATGAGGCTCAAATTCCTCATCTGGAAAGATCATTGGTGTATAAGTTGGGGCTCTAACTGGTCTATCTCCTTGAGAAGTTCCTTTTTCTCTTGCCTTTAAGCGTTTTTCCTCTTCCTTTGCGACCTTGCACATCCACAAATGAGTATCTTCATGCATCCAAGACGTATCAGATGAAACTTTTAGAATGCACAGAGATTGAATCTTCTTGCTCCTTATGGATAGGATTCCATTGTAGGGGTGGTACATCTCTGAAGGTGTAATCCTTCAAATTGGTTGTGACCCCTAAGCGCTACAAGTACAAGGAATTGGTTCCCCAATCTTGTACAACTTGCAGTTGTCGTAGGAAGGGCCTTCCTAGGATCATCTCGTAGACATTATCTTTTTTTAAGTCACATATAGCAAATGTGTGTTCAAACTCTACACCACAAGTGGTTAGAGTTATCCCTTCGAGCAATCCTAAAGGTTTTTCCACATGGCCATCAGCCATATGAAGCTTCATTCTAGTCACATGGCCGTAAGCCATCTGAAGCTCATTCTAGTTGGTCTTAATGTGGGCTTTCCCCATCGCTTCCACAAGTAGGTGGTTGCAATAGCAACCCCAACACCTGAATCTATGATTGCTTTGGTTGTGTAATCTTGGTAGGTGATTGGAAGATAAGTATTACCTTCAAAACCATCACACGTCCCCTATTTTGTCTAGAGGTATCTCTGGGATTTTCTGCTTATAACCTGCTTCTTGCATTTTGGAATCAAGTTCTAGGACCTGATTTGCCACATGTTTCCATAACTCGGGTTTTACTTTGAGAAGCTCTTCTAAAGTGAGATGACAGTGAACCCTAGTGTTCTTCACGACTTCAGTGTTTCTTGGAACCACCGAGTCTTCATTCCTGATCAATATTGTGGGAGCTCTAATCTCGAGAGATTCAGATTCCCATGGGCCTGTGAATTCTGGCAACTCTTGTAAGGAATTGGATTCAAATTCTAACCTTTCTTCTCCTTGTTGCTCTGTTTGGTCTCCATAGATAGATGGAATGTCTTGTGGAAATTGATCGTGAAGGTCATCAATCTCAAGAATAGGAGGGGAGTTATCCTTCTCCTTGGCCCATTTCTCTTCTTGTATTTCCCGCAAGAACTTTTGAGTGTGATGTTGAATTGAAAGAGGTTCTCCATCATCTATGGAGTCAGGAACATAGACTTTCTTTGGTGATGAGCTTTCTCTTTCAATAGTTGGTTGAGCCTGCGGAGGTAAAGAAACTTGCAGTTTATTTACCAACTGCTCTAATCTATCTAGTAAGCCCTAGAAGTGCAAACCCGATGTTATAGCATTTGTCCGATTGAATGATTGATTGGCCTCAAACATAGCTTGAGCTAGTTCCACCATTTTTATGCACATTTTTGTCCGTTCAATCTCTAAATCTCCTCTAGGGTAACTCTTGTCTAGGTTTGCAGGTGTTTGCCCTTCTTGAAGTCGAGCCTGGTATGCTTTGAACATCATGTCCAAGTCTTCTGGGGTTGGATCTTCAAGAACAAACCCTGATTGTGGTGGTCTATTAACAATGGTTGGTGGGTGGGGATGAGGTGGTGTGGATGGAATTTTGACATGCGAGGGGCTTCGAGAGGCAATATCTTCTATTTTTGTTTTTGCATCTTTCAAGCTTTCTTCTAGTTCGGATAACTTTTTGGTCCACTTACGATTGGTTTTCTCTCTAGTATCCTTCCATGTTCTTGTTTTTCTCTTACTAGGCTTTCCTGACTCACTTGGCTCTCATTGCTCAACTAGTCTAGCTTTTTGTAAGGCTTGTGCCCTAGTAACTGCATGTATAGGAGCCACATTATCGCTACTAGAACTTGAATCCCCTACTAGGCCTACTACATTAACGGGTGTAACCTTTGGTGCACTAGAGGGATGTCAGGGACAATCTCTTAGGAGCTGTTCTTTTCCACACTCACGACAAACGACTTGTATTGTGATGTTTTGCCCTTGTATCGGAGCTAGTGGGTGCGGTGGTTGTTGTTCAGGTATAGGTTGAGGTTGGCTATATCCTCCATGTTCATACAGTCTAGTTGCTCCTCGTGATCCTGGACATGGGTTATACCTCAGAACTTCTCTGCCTTGTTCTGTAGGAGGGTACCTGTATGGTCTACATTGCAGTGGTAAAAACGCTAGTGGCTGTCTATTCATTGGATAGTTTTCGGTGTTGTAGTTCATGTACTTCTGCTCACTATGAGAGTACATGTTAGGCGCTTGAGTTGGTTGTCTATCATAAGGGCAAGGTTGTGATAACCCTGATCCTTCTCTCGTGCAAACATGGGATGGATGATCTCAACCACATCGTGTGCAGCATCCTAACATTGGCACTCTCAAGGAAGAGTGTTGGTAGTTCCTTTGTCCTTGTACCCCTAATTTCTTGGCCACTAACTCTGTCACTTCCTCCACATAACTCGAACTCGAAGTCTCATTGCTCCTTGTATCCTCTGTTCCAATAGGATCTTGTGTGGTTTTGAGATCCTCAGCTAAGTTGTCTTCCAAACCTATGCATTCTTGAAGACACTCACTCAGGATTTGGAGTCGTTTTACGTATAGTAAGATTCTCAATGTTTCTGTTGGTTAGACCTTCTAAAAATAACGATATCATTTTTTGCTAAGAAGGTCTCTCTGTCACATGGCATCAGGCTATGTATTGCTTAAATCTTCGTGCTTCGTTTTTTACTATCTCATTAGGAGCTTGTTTGAAACTATGTATTAAGGATGACGAATTGTGCTTGATCCCTCGCTTAGTGAATTCCCAAATAAGCTCTTGGAAGAATTGTTCGATATGGACAAAGCAACTTGGATCCAAGGATTGAAACCAGGTCAAAGCTATTCCTGTGAGGGTTAGCCCAAAGGATTCATATTGCACGAAAAAGTCATCCACTTGCTCTGCTCGCAACACCTGCTTGAACTCTGCAATGTGTTCATATGGCTCTCCTGTGCCATCGTAACGATTTCGCATACATTTGGCCAATTGGATTGGTCTCAGTATTTTGTCGGGCTCTGGGGTTCGACTTATGATGGGAAAAACGGGTTTTACTAGGTGTGTTTCAGCTACTACACCTTGGGGTGGTTCTGCCCTAAATGTGGTTCTATTCAGATTTCCCCTTTCTTTGCTAGTTTGGTTGTGGGGGTTAATCCCTGCCATGGTGAATTGTACCCGTGGTCTGTTCGGCCTACTAAATTGGCTCGTTTGTCCTGACATCACAGTATGGAATGGGTTTTGTGAGGTAGTTGCCTCATCTCGAGGAGGGAATATAGGCAGATCCATGTACTTTAATCTAGACCCCTCCAATTCATCTACAGGCCAATATATCCTTTGACTTTGGTCTAGGTATGTAACTCTAGATGGATTTTCCGGATCCCTTAACTCGTATATAGTTATTGGCTTGATGCTTTCTCCTTGTGTCAGTGCATCAGTCTGGAGGAGTAGGTCAGACCCATGGATCAGGTATATGTCTAACAAGTAATTATCTTGAGGTATCAAATCCCCTCTCAAGACTTGAGTCACCACAGACTTGCCCCTTGGGGTAGTCACAAGTTCTTCTTGGTTAGATTTTCTGAAAGTTCCTTGTCCCTCTAATTCTCCTCTATCATTAATTTGATCAGGATTTTCCGTTACTACATAGATCTTGCCCTTCTTGTCCATGTAAACTCCACCTTCATACTTGACAGTTTGTCTTGGAACTATTTCAGATTCTTTAGTGTTTATCATTCTTGATACTGTCCTATGTAGACCATCGATGTAGATGGGTATTCCTTGCAAGTTAGTGGCAGTGTTGCATACGCAACGCGTTGCGAACCTTCGCAACGTACGCAACGCAACGTCGCGTTGCGTACGTGTTCGCAACGCGTTGCGTATAAATTTAAAAAAAAAAAGGCCCTTCCAACGGGCCGAAAACGGCCCACTGGAGGGCCCTTTCTCATTTCATTCCAGCAACATCAGTGAGCACTGAGTACTCAGAGCACGCAGCAGGGAAGAGAGAAAGAGACGAGAGAGAGAGAGAGAGTTTACAACAGTCAACCATCATGCCTAGAGCTAAACAAGGCTGTTGGCAATATGTCACGAGCCAAGGAAAGTTTGGAACAGGAGGTAGTGAGAGATTGACCTGTAATTTGTGTGGGTACAAAGGGACAGGAGGGGCAGATAGAATAAAAGCACATTTAGCACATTTTGGAGGTATAGGTGTTGGTCCTTGCTCTAAACCAATGCCAGAGAAGATGAAAGAAGAGCTTTTGGAATGGGGTGCAGCACGGGAAATGAGAAGAGGGGTTAGAGCATCAGGACAAACACATAGTAGTGCACAGAGCTCTATTCCTCAAGGACATTCATCCCAAGCATCTCAAGGGGAGTTTCCTTCAGCCCCTCTTGTTGAGGACTTGGAGACAGAGGAGGTAGCACATGCATCAGAGCATCAGCAAAAGAGACCACGGGAGAGTCAGAGCATTCCTATAGGTCGTGGCAGCCTACATGCATCATCCATACGGGCTAGTTTGCAAAAGCAAGGGAAGCAGGAGGCCACCCAAGGTATTATGACGCTCTTCATTAAATGTGGTTTAAGTTTTAATGTGGTACGCACTCCCGCATGGAAAGAGGCCACGAAAATGGTGAGTATGCTTGGGTTGAGTGGGAAGGGCCTTCTTATGAAGAGCTAAGAGGAAGTGAGCTGAGAAGAACAAAAGAAATTGTGCAAAAGCAATTGGAGCCTATGGCAGAGACCTGGAAGAAATATGGCTGCACTTTGATGTGTGATGGATGGACAGACATTAGGAAAAGAAATGTATATAATATACTTGTTCATTGTTGCAAAGGTACCATGTTCCTACGTGCCATTGATGCATCTACTCCAGGCCTATCCATCACAGGGGAGTACATTTTTGGACATATCAGACAGACAGACTTGGAGATTGGAGTGGAGAATGTTGTCCAAGTCATAACGGACAACGGAAGTAATTGTGTTTCCATGGGGTGGATGTTAGAGCAGGAGTTCCCATCCATTGTATGGACTCCATGTGCAGCTCATAGCATAGACTTATTGATTGAGGATGTTGGGAAGGTCCTTTGGGTACATGAGATTTTTTCCACATGTCAGAGAGTGGTCACCTTGTTCACGAAGAGGCCAAAGTTGCTTTCCATTTTCAGATCATACAGTGATTTGGAGCTCCTTAGGCCAGCAAAGACCAGATTTGCTTATATGTGCATTGTGATGGAGAGATTGCTTCGAGTGAGGCAATCACTTATGCAGACAGTTGATTCTCAGGAGTGGCTTGCATGGAGTGGCCATACATGCAGTAAAGCAGAGTCAGTACGCATTACATGTTTGAGTGACAGATTTTGGAGAGAGGTAGAGGCTTTGGTGGGAGTGATGCAGCCTCTATACTCCATGCTACGCATTGTTGACATGGAGGGGAGTACTATAGGCCTCGTTTACGAGTATATGGACCGTGTTGGGGAGTCCCTTGCTCGATGCACTTCTATTTCTTCAGACAGGTATGCCATATGCATTTTGATAATGTTACATTCAAATTTTATTATTCTTATTTATATTACCAATCATCAATGACATGTCACATGCATTCACATTGATTCTTGATTCTTGACTCTTGGATAAATAGGCTTGATGAGATTAGATCTATATGGAGGGATCGATGGGGTTGGTTCCATCGACCGATTCATGGCATGGCTCACATTCTACACCCCTTATGGAGAACTGAGAGGCAGATGTTGGATCATGAGCTTGACAGTGCATGGACTTCATACATAGGTAGATTATATCCTGATGATGTTGATATGCGCTTGACACATGAGGATCAGCTCCTACTATTCCGGAACTATGGGGGTAGTTTTGGGAAAGATACCGCCATGCTCCGGTCTAGTCAGTTGTCACCTGTTTCTTGGTGGGAGAAATATGGCCTATCTACACCCGAGTTGGTAAGTAGTAAGTACAAACTTCTAAGTTTCAATTATATTTTAATTCATAATTTTGAACTCATAATTCAAGCAAATAATGCATACTTTTTATGGAACATGCAGAGATCAGTTGCCATCCGCGTTCTTTCACAGGACTGTAGCGCTAGTCCATGTGAAAGAAATTGGAGCATTTGGGCCCTCTTCCACACAAAAAAGAGGAATCGCTTATCTACTGCACAGTTGAAGCGGATAGTATATTGCCACTGCAACTTGCGCCTTTTGGAGAGCGGAGGTCATACAGCATATGTGCGACAAGTCAACATTGACCACATTGACATAGAGAAGGTCCATGAGATGCCTACTATACCTTCAGAGGAGTTGGACCTTTACAGCATGTTATATCAGGAGTTGACCGAGCCACAGCATCATACTCTCTCCCAGAGACGTACTCGATCATGAGCCGTAGCATTTGCAGGGGCCTCTACTAGTTCTGCTCCACATGGTAGAGAGGATGAGGATGAGGAGGAGGATGAGTTTTCATCAGATACTGAGTCAGATTCTAATGATTGACTCTTGGACTGACTTATATTTCTGTATTTATTTGGACATGTCACATGAGTCATGACTGATGAGTCATTGATCAGTCATCAGTGGTTATGGACATTGGATATGTATTTATGACATTTAGATGATAGTATGATTGTCTTGACTCTTGACTTTTGTTTTGAATTTTTGAGATGACTCGTGTACCTAGATTTTGCATTATAATTGATTATTGTATTTTGTGGCATGTGCTCATTGCTCACTGCCAAGTTCCATCTCCATTCTTGTCACTTGAGTATTTAAGTTTTAACGGTGATTTGTGAATTTATTGAGTATTGAATATTCCTATGAAGTTTGAAATGTGATCTATTTAGTAGTGCTTGACTTAAAAGTTAATGTGCATTCACATTGTGATCAAATTTCTAAGTTGAAATGCAGGTCAGGTGTCGACGTCAAATGATCTATATATGAAATGTTTAAATGTTGATATATAATGCTTATATGTGTTTTTGCATATATTAAAGCATTTATAAGAGGATTTATACAGTTAGGGTATTGAAAATCTAAAAAAATAATAAAAATTTGATTAAAAAAATTGAATTATAGGCAACTTTATCGCAACTTTAGGTTCGCAACTTCCTTACGTTGCTAACACGTCGCCTACGACGTTGCCATCCCGTTGCTAACCACACTGGTTGGTGGATATGTATCGAAGAGACGTCCGATATTCCCCTTCCACTATAGACATAAAATCTTCCCTAGGTACTGGACTATGCATGTCTTCAGAAGCCAAGAGTCTCTCCCACTTAAGGATTCTGGGGGTTAAAACAGGGAAACTGGATCTCTCTCGGATGGCTTCAAAACAGGCGATACACGACACTTAGCAAGTATCGCCATACTTGGAGTAGCCGACACTCAACACTTGATCAATCACGACATATGACACTCGACAGATGTTGCGAGAGAAATCTGCGATACTCGACACCTGACAAATGTCGAGAGAAAGTCCCACGACACTCGATACTAAGCAAATATCGCGATAGTAAATTCTCACGATACTCGATATCACATAGATGTCGCGAGGCTAAAGCACGATACACGATTTTGGTCCGGTATCGCGAGCAACACAACGATACACGACATTCAACAAATGTCGCAAGATAAATTTGGCGATACTCAATATTCAACAGATATCGCGAGGAACAAACTCACGATACACGATATCTGACAAGTGTCACGAGAGAATTCTCACGATACACGATATTAGTAAGGTATCGTGAAAGATTCAACGATACACGATATGGCACAAGTATCGCGAGAGCAACCTCAACGATACTCGATATCTGTCAGGTATCACAATATGGCACAAGTATCGCGAGGGCAACCTCAACGATACTCGATATATGTCAGGTATCGTGAAAAATTCAACGATACACGATTTGGCACAAGTATCGCGAGGGCAACCTCAACGATACTCGATATCTGTCAGGTATCGTGAAAAATTCAACGATACACGATTTGGCACAAGGCTAAGTATCGCGATACTGGACCACAGGAGATCACGACATTCAGATGTCGTGATACTCAACCGTGGGAGAACACGATACTTGGATTTTTTGGAGTCCTAATTCAAAAATTTTTACAAATATGAGTAACTTGTGTCCTCCTTGACACTCCTATG
>CM035432.1:29588585-29625648 GCA_020310875.1 Ceratopteris richardii | reverse complement strand
ATCTTGACATTTGATGGCAAGAAGTGTAATGTTAGATCATTAGATGGCCAATCTACACTTTTTGCATGTGCGTTGGAGGATAATCTTTATGTTCTTGACTTTTTTTACGTAAGTTATATGACTGTCGGCACATCATTTTTATCTCCAATAAAAAATATGGAGTTATGCCACAACCATTTTTGGCATATCGACTACAAAAGCCTTATGCATATGATGATAAAAATATCTGATTGTTTAAAAAAATTATTACCTTTTGGTTTAAATGATGGTGATGAGGATTCAGTTGCTGAAAATTCAATCATACATGCTGCCTTCTTCCCCCTCATCCTATGTTCCTCTATCTCCAGTTCGTTGCAAAAGACATACTAGAACATGTACAACAAGAATGAGTTGGAAAGAAAAGAAAGTTTCACATTGGTTGACAACTACTCTACAAGGATCCAAAATTTAACAGCCTCTTGAGACAAGGACATAGTGAGACAAGGAAAGCTCAAGATGAAAGTCATCATGCTGATTGCATCAATGAAGGTACTCTTGTTGATGATGTTCTTTCTTTGGATGTTATTGCATCTATGACTTCTCTGGAAGAAGAGCCAACAACTGCACATAATCAACTTGAAAAACTTTGATGTGCCACTTGAGCTCTGTAAAATAAGCATACGCCAGAAAAGAGGTCGAGTCCTCTCTTACCATCACGGAATCCTCTTCATACATGTTTGAAGGACACTCCAAGGGGATATCTTCATAGTATGGCATGCATATATTTCTTTTGATTTTTAATATGCATCTCCATGCGTTGTCGGATCTTATCCTGTAAACAAAGGCAAATGGTCATGGGACTAATAGCACATGGCAAAAGACCAGAAATATGCAAGTCTATAACAAAATTTGAATGATACATAGCTCAGATATCCTTGATAAGTGATTCTAGTGAAGTTAATCTTCACTCATAGCTCATGAAATCTGTAGAAATAGGGTGGACTGATGATTAAAACCACCTTGGCTTGCTGGTCACAAGTTGTGGCAGAGGTTAAGCCTGAGAAATAAAAAAAATCTTGGCTCTTTGAGGTCGAATTTCCAATCATTTTTGGCACATTTGTCTTCCATAAGCTTGTTTTGCATAGTGCCTACTACCTATACATAATTGTACATGTATAGCATGATATTGAAGTTTGGGGCCTATATCTTCATATGAAATCTTCATAGCTTCAAAACTCAGGTATTTTGAGCCTTGAACAATGATTTTGAAGCAGCTAAAACTTAACTTTCCAACTTCTAGGTCTTCATGAGTGCAGCACCTTTGTGACATGTAGAGTGAGTATTATTTGATGTAAGGAACCTTGTCGGGTTGAAATTTGAGCATGAAATCCTTGTGAAGCTTGCATCCGATAACTTTTGAGTTTGCAAACCTCTAATATGCAGACTGTACATGTATATCTTGCCTCGCATGGCTGGTTAGCATGAGAAACAAGTCATCAAGCATGTAGATAGCTTTGGAAAGTGCATGTAGAATGAATTTTTATTTCTGAAATGACCATGTTCAGCTCCAAAATTATTTTTTTCCTCAGTAAATTTCTGAGAAATGGAGTAAAAAAAAAAACAGCTATACCTCTGCAAAAACCTTGAATCTTCTCGGAAAACAAGTAGCTAGTCTTGGGTATTTGTGATAAGGTGGGTTAATACCCAACATTAACAACTACACAAATAAAAGTG
Source organism: Ceratopteris richardii (assembly GCA_020310875.1). Taxonomy (NCBI): domain Eukaryota; kingdom Viridiplantae; phylum Streptophyta; class Polypodiopsida; order Polypodiales; family Pteridaceae; genus Ceratopteris; species Ceratopteris richardii. Next base: position 29,623,935 of record CM035432.1, on the reverse strand, counting down.
TACACAAATCACATGAATTCATGAAGTGCAACTCTAAATCATCTATTCACCGGTTCATTCTTAAAAGAACAAGAGCACAAACTCAAGTATCGAGTGGACGAAAGGCAATCAAGTATTCACAAGCGCGCGCGCGCGCACACACACACACACACACACACACACACACAAAAAAAACACAAACATTTAAACGAAGTCCACAATTAGTGTATGCAAGTACAAAATGTACACGTGCAGAAATGTAATCAGGAACAATTGATTTTTCAAGGGTAGCTAATGATTTTCAAAGGAGAGACAGAGAGAGAAGCGAAATGGAATTCTGAAGGACTTTTTCAACCCTCCTCTAAGAAAAGCTAAGTATGAACAAACCCTATGTGCAACAAATTAGTGATAAGTAGAGATAGTGCATGCAGAAATTCACACACAAAGCTGGAAGCTGAAACAAATATTTATGAAAGAACTCCCCCTAGCCCAAGATCACACCCAAGAAGACCCCAAGAAGAACCTCTTCACCAGAAGTGCCGTGATAAAAAATTGAATGGTACAGGAATGAAAAATGTTCCTTTTGAGATTCATAAATGCTTTAATATTAGCCCGTAAGTTTTCTGTTTGGTATTCAAATCTCAATTCATTTGCTGTGTAGCCAGCTTTTTGTGCTACTCAAAATTGATATGATCGGCAGGCACTATGGATGCTGTGCTATATTATCATATGTATCTATATAACAGTGTCTCAGGCTATGTGAAACATGTTTTTGTAGTAGTCTTTATAAATAACATTGAGACTTCATTTTTGACAAAACTTCATTTATAATAAAATCTCATAACATCCTATTTTTATTTGTGTGATTGCGAGGATTATCCTTTGGAAGCTTGCTAAATTTCATCATGTATATGCTATGCGATACCTCTGTATGACCCAGATTACTAAAGAAGGAATGTAAAGCAGGTTCAAGGTTTTGTGCATGATAGAACTGGACAAAAGCTTGTATCTTTATTTGGCAAATGGGATGAAAGCATGTACTATGTGCCTGGAGATCTTACTCTAAAACCTAAAAGTTATGACCCGATGACAGAGGCACAAATGTTGTGGGAGCGTAACAAACCATCAGTGTTCTCAACCAGATACAACTTGACATCCTTTGCAATAACATTGAACGAGCTTACTCCCGGGCTAAAGGTATTGACTTTACTACCATCTATCATATGGTTTCAGCATCTGAAAATTTTTTAGGTATTAAGCTTGAATCCATATATTAGGACAAGTTGCCACCCACAGACTCACGTTTGAGACCTGATCAACGGCACCTGGAAAATGGAGAATATGATTTGGCTTTTGAGGAGAAGCTACGTCTGGAGCAGAAACAAAGGATGGTAAAACTTTTATCATTCGGCTTTGGGATTTGTTGCACTGTATGTCTAAGGTCATTCATTGCATTCTGCAGGCACGAAAATTACAAGAGCGAGGATGGCAACCTCTGTGGTTCCATAAGCCAAAGGGAAAAGATACATATCAATATAAAGGTGGCTATTGGGAAGCTCGAAGCAAAAGGGATTGGTATATATGCCCAGACATATTTGGTCCAGGGCTACCAGAGCTTGCTCAAGAGTAGAAAGTTATGTTTCACATAGAGTTGTTGATGAAAGAGATCAATGATCAATGAGTTGTTTTTACTCTGTGGCTGCCTTCTTTGCCAATGAAGACTTTTGAAATTGGTTGCATTCTTTCTGGAAGACACATGAAAACCGGTATCATTCTTTCCAAAAGATGAAGCTGCAGGGCATTAATTTGCCATGGATTCTTACATGTGAGTCAACTTCAGTGCTGCGTGGACAGTAGCAATTCTTTATACAAAAGAAATAAAAAGGTGGGGTATCAACCCACATACTTAGAGAAATATCGAACCCACTTCAACAATGATCATGGCAGCAAATGATTGTAGTTCATTTACCAAGTTTGAAAGGTGCAAGTGTTGAAGTAGGTTCCCTTTTTGTACTTGCGAAAGTCATTTCTTGTTATCTATGCTCACACTTTGTTACTATTTGGTTCTCAAAGAGGTGGAGGATCTAAATGAACCGTTTTATAGATGTTCTAGGCACTGATAATGATTTGTGAATGCTTTGTATACTGTGTTACACAGACCCACTGTGCAAGGATTCTCTAATTGAATGTGTAAAATATCTTGAGGATGTACTGAACAAACTTCTCTCTCTCTCTCTCTCTCTCTCTCTCTCTCTCTCTCTCTCCTCTCTCTCTCTCTCTCTCTCTCTCTCTCTCTCTCTCTCTCTCTCTCCCCCCCCCCTCCCCCTCTCTCTCTCTCTCTCTCTCTCTCTCTCTCTCTCTCTCTCTCTCTCTCTCTCTCTCTCTCTCTCTCTCTCTCTCTCTCTCTCTCTCTCTCGCCCCCCCCCCCCCCCCCCCCCCCCAAAAAAAAAAGAAAAAGGGAAAAAAACAAAAAACGCAAGAAGAACGAAATGTCTTACCTCTCCCCCCCACCCTACCCCCCACACACATAAGCATAAAAAGAAAAGACAAAAAAGCTCCTCTTTTTGAAGATTTGTTTGCGGGAAATCGATTTGTTTATGTCAAATATCAGTTAAGCTTGGTAGTATTGAGACATGCCTTAAAGATTTAGAGCTCTTTGAAAGATACATACCGAGCTCTTTACATCTTCCCTGGGCTTTGAGCTTTTTTGTATTTCAATCATCATGGAATCTTATGTGAGAAAAAGGATCTTACATTGGCATCATAGAAATGCGTTGTATGTTTTCAATGATGATATGCAGCTATCTTTTGTACTGAGCACTGCATATTGACAGATGGGAGAAAAGCCTGAGGATGCGCATCCATTACTCGTTTTGAAAGAGAATTCAAAGAATATACTGACTTACCTGCTAACAGAGCTGACGTGGTTAATGAGATTATGTTGGTAGAAAGACCTTTTTTATTTGCTCTAGAAATGGGAACGATAAAGACCTGGTTGCAATGTTTTTTTGAAGGCGACTCATCACACCAAGATCTCTTGTATTATTCATTTCCTTCAACGAAAACTGAATTTTTCTTTAGCAATCACTTTTTAATGTAAGTTTAGTAACTTGGAAAATTCATAGCCGTGCACCCTTCTTATCGTTATATATGAATATACAACTCCTGGCTCATAAATCTTCGTGATATGTTTTGTTATTAGTATTCACAACATACATTTTCCAACTTTTTTAAGCGAGCGGTGGCAAACAAAGTCGTCCTAGGCCCTTGATGTGTTCCATTTGAAATTAGCATTGTTTTAATCCCATAAGTTATGTGAATTTGTCTTTGGATTGCTTTTGTAAGAAATAACAGCACAACAGAAAAAATGCAAACAAAGAGAGATGTTGAGGGAGAGATAGAGAACTCAAATTCTCAACTTGTCAAGAGCAATGCAACTACAAAGATGGTGCTATCCACTTGTGGGAACTCTGGAGCTTAGATGGTGATTTAGATTGAAAGATGAAGGGCCTACTACTGTGCAATGCTATCTAGAGCCACACATGGGCCATTCTTATGTAGCTTTTACAATGAGGAGTCTGTATAGATGAATATAGATGGGAGAGACAATAGTTTGCAAAATATATAATTCGACAATATTTCCACGACCAAAAGTCGTATCGTTTCGACTCCACAAGCCAGGGGAATAGGCCAATCGGACCTTCCAAAAGGGGGCAAGTACCTCTTTGCACTCTGTTATACTTATGTGCTCCTCGAGTAGCTTTGATGTTAACCTTTTCCCTATACATGGACACTTTTTACTCTAGTGCGGGCCAGATGTTTTTCCCCATGTTACCATATACATGATTCACTCATATGTGGTGGTACTTTATACTTAGGGATATTATTCAGCTCTTACTAGAGTTTTCAACATTGTCAGTAGAGAGAGCTATTCCAGCCATCCGTCTTCTTTGTGTGTCTTTTTGTATTTGTGCTCCTTGTGTGTGCTTCTCGTATGTCTCTCGCACTTCTACACACACCCAACAGTTGTATCAAAGCATGTTTGGCTCTTTCTCAAGTTTTGGATTTTTGCATCGTGGTGCACACACATTTTTAACTGTGCAAATCAACTTCTGAGTGTAGAACAATGATTTTCAGCAGGCAAGAAAAAATTCCATCGGTTGCTTTGCAATTTTTCCCCATTTTGAAGCCATTCGTGCAGTCAAAATCACCATCAGAGTGACGGATTGTGAGTTGAAATTTCAGCATTCATTTCAGCTTTGAGTGAAGCAAAGATTCTGTCACATTCTTGTTCTTTAGTGAAACGGAAGACAACATATGTAGATCGAAGACCCATAGGGTTGTTCTACATCATAGTCTACTATTACAGATGGAGCTTGTTCTTCAAGTATAGTGGCTACTCCACCTACACAAGAACAACTTAGATGGGATGGAAAAGATGCTCAAGCTCATGCATTGATTGCGTTTTTTGTGAAGCGTTATATTGTTCCACACATTCGGTCATGTTCTTCATCAAGACAAGCATGGGACACTCTTGCTTGTTTCTATTCCATGCATAATGAAGCATGTGTTTCATACTTGAGGAAGCAACTTAAGGATTTATGCATGGTTGAAAATGAGTCTTTGGATGTGTATGTGACATGCATCAAGGACTTGAAAGAGCAATCGACAAACATAGATGAGATTATTCCGGATGCATGACTCATCTCTATATTGTTTAAAGGATTACCAGAATCTTTTCAAAGCTTTGCCACTACACTCCATTTGGTTGCAAAAGGGAATCGCAATATGTATGCATTTGATGAAGTTGTGTCTTTTCTTTTGCAAGAAGAGCAATCTAGAGTGAACAGAAGTGGTTTGATTGAGGGAACACAAGCACTTGCTATCTCAAAAAAAGGGAAAAACAAGTATGGTTCAACTTTGGGTTCATCAAAACCAAAGCATTAACCTTCCTTTTCCACTCATTTCTCTAATTATGGGGATTTGCAAAAGAAGAAGAGATGAAAATATTGCTGAAAGTATGGTCATACTATTGATGAGTGTAGAAAGCTTGCTAAGCACAATGAAAAGGAGTCTGATATGCCTATTGCTTAATGCATTGTATGTAGCCGATATCAAGAAGAACTTATTTTCAGTTCCGTTGATTGCCAAAGCTGGACTTCATGTACACTTTGTTGATGATAAGTGTATTGTTCATGATTTAAACAATGGTGATATTATCATATTGTCCGGTACATTATGTAATGGTTCATATCGCATGGATACATACAAGAGGGAGGCCTCGAATGCCTTGGTTGTTCATTCTTCTTCCATGGTTGAAATGGAGCTTTGGCATACTCATTTTGGTCACTTGAACTTCAATAGTTTGCTTATTTACAAAAGAAGGATATGGTTATTCGTTTGCCAACACTTCAACCCATTCAAAAGCATTCATGTGAAGGTTTGCATTTTTGGAAAAATACATCATGCTTCTTTTCCAAAAGATAGTCATATACATACTACAATAAAATTGTAGCTTGTTCATAGTGATATATGTGATCCCATTAAGAATCCTTCTCTTGGGAAGCATGCATATTTTGCTACCTTAATTGATGATGCTACTCGCCATAAATGGGTGTATCCTTTGAAAGCAAAGAATGAGGTATTTTGTTGCTTCAAAGCATTTTTAGCTATGGCTGAAAATTTTTCTTCAAACAGGCTTTTGACTCTATGCACAGATCGTGGTGAATACATGTCACATGAGTTTAATGTTTTTCTTTGTGAAAGAGGAATTTCACACCAATGTACGGTGTCATATGCACCTCAGCAAAATGGTGTTGTCGACCGTAAATATAGAACACTTCTTGAAATGGCACAATGTATGGTCAAAGGAAAGCACATTCCTGACAAGTTTTGGATGGAATCAGACATGTAAAAACTATGTGTTGAATCACGTCCCTATAAAAGCATTGAGAGTCATCACTCCTTATGAGGCTTGGAATGGACATAAACCTATGTTAGTCATATGTGTGTGTTTGGTTGTTTGGCATATTCTCTTGTGCCATCACAACAACATCAAAAACTTGATGACAAGGCAAGTAAATGTATATTTGTTGGTTATAGTGCTAAAAGTAAGGGATATTGTTTGTATCATCCATTGATGAACAACAATTATTGTGAGTTGAGATGTGGTATTCGCTGAAAATTCAATTTTTCCTCTACTTGAATGCAAAAAACAGCCAAGAATTAGCTCACAAGATGCATTCAATACGCTCATGCCTTTGTTCCAAAGTGGTCCATGCTTGACTATGGCCACGTAGACCACCCAACTGAGGCTCAAAGGGCCAAAAAATTCTAGCAAAATAGAGCTAAAAATGCAAAGAATTTCTAGCAAACATGGCTGAAAATTTTTAGCCAAAAATTATCGGAATTGTTGAAATTTTCTGTTGGAGATAGATGTCTGCGGAAGCACGCGAACAACACAAGGAAGAAGAAGAAGCTTGGAGCACAAACACACAATACTGAATGTATTACTAGAGAATGTACAAAGATAAGTAGACCATTAGGGCAATAGGCGTATATACAAGCCGGGGGTAAAAAACCTCCTAAAGAGGGAAAAAAGTGCCTTGACAGTCCTAGAGTATTCACACACATCACTACCTAAATATATCAACAAATCCCCCCTGGCAGTGATGCGGTGAACAAGGAGCTGGCACTCATGTATAAGGAAGTGCCAAGCTATGTGGAAATCACTCCACAAAAGGAAGTAAGCCCAAAGCTTTGCGGAAAGCTTCAAACTTCTCCCTAGGCAGAGCCTTCGTGAAAACGTCTGCAATGTTCTCCTGCGTGGGCACATATGCCAAGCTGATCTCCCCAACAGAGAACCTCTCCCTGACATAGTGATAATGCACCTCAATGTGCTTAGTGCGAGCATGGAACACAGGGTTCCTCGCAACTGCCAATGCGCTTTGACTGTCAGTGAAGATGGTGGTGGCAGAAGACTGGCCAACGCCCAAATCAGCCATAAGGCGTCTGAGCCACACACACTCAAGAGTCGCTGTGAAAGATGCTCTATACTCAGCCTCACAACTGGAAGTGGCCACAGTAGGCTGCTTCTTGCTCAACCAAGATATACATGAGCTACCAAGCATGAAGCAAAAACCACTGGTGGACATACGAGTGTCATAGCAACCAGCCCAATCTGAGTCAGAAAAAGCATGCAAATCTGGCGATAGTGATCCCCCCTTGGGATAAAACAAACCAAGTAGCCGAGTACCACTCAAGTAGCGAAAGATGCACTTAACCGCTTTCCAATGCGTGACTCTTGGGCAATGCATAAACCTGCTCATCTATGAGACAACAAATTGATTATCTGGCCGAGTAATGCATAAGTAAATCAAGCATCCAACAGCCTGCTGATAGAGAACAGCATCAAATGCATCTTCAACATCATGAAGACTCAATCGTAAACCTGTCTCCATAGGAGTGGCAATAGGCTTACAGTCTTCAAGGCCAAAACGCTGCAATAATGTGTCAATATATTTCGTTTGACACAAAGCCATTCCACCATCAACCTGCATAAACTTAATGCCCAAATAGTGATGCAAATGCCCCAAATCAGACATCTCAAATGAGGCGTGCAAATCAGCCTTAAAATCAGCAATATGTGTCTCAATAGGACCAGTGAGCAGCATGTCGTCAACATAGACTACAATGATCAGAAGCACATCATTAGCACGCTTAATATATAAGGTGCTTTCAGTTGGACTGTTCTCAAAACCATGTGCAATCAGATAGGCATGTATCTTCTCATACCAAGCACTTGGTGCTTGCTTTAAACCATATAATGCCTTCTTTAACCTCAACACCTGGTTTTCATGCCCTTTCTGCACAAAGCCACGGGGCTGAAAAACATACACTTCTTCATGCAAGTCACCATTCAAAAATGCTGTTTTAATGTCCAACTGATGTACATTCCAACCATGATGGGATGCCAGTGCACAAATGCTCTGAACAGTAGTCATACGGCATGTAGGTGCAAAGGTCTCATCAAAATCAATGCCTCTTTCCTGTGCATAACCCTTTGCAACAAGCCTAGCCTTATACCTGTCAACTGTACCATCAGGTTTACGCTTCAGCTTGTATACCCACTTAGTGCCAATGGCCTTCTTGCCAGGAGGCAAGTCACATAAAGACCATGTACTATTCTTCATTATAGCATCGTATTCAGATTACATAGCAGCCATCCAATTTTCTGAATTTTGTGCGTCATCAAAAGAAACAGGCTCATTCTCATCACAGAGACTAGATGCAGTCATAGCATAGCAATCTGATGCAAAGGAGGCACTATGAGAGCCTGAACGAGTACGATATGACAAAGGTGCATCTAATTTGCTGTCACGCAAAGACTGCACCAGCCATTTTGGCATAGTTTTTGCTTGCTCAATATCAGCCCTCTCATCAACAAGTGCATCATGTAAATCTGCATCAGAAATGGAATGATCTTCATCATCATATGAAACCTGCAAAGTCTGAGAAGTTGCCTCATTAGGACCAACACTAGACTGTCCACCTGTAAAAAGAGGCATCAAAGCATCATACATGTCTTTGGAGCTAACAGATGTCTCCTTAGTACATGAAAGCAATGGCTGAATAGCATCTTCCACAAAGACAACATCACGGCTAACCAGAATGCGTTTAGTTTGTGGATGATATGGACGATAGCCTTTACTTTCAAAACTGTACCCAAAAAAAATACATTTTACTGCCTTATCATCCAACTTTTTGCGATGTTGTTCAGGCACTAATGCATATGCCAAACAACCAAAAACACGCAGATGAGCAACAGATGGCTTGTGGTCATGCCAAGCCTCATATGGAGTGATAGACTGCAACGCTTTAGTGGGACACCTATTCAGTACATATGTTGCACACATGACAGCCTCAAGCCAGAAACTATGTGGTAAAGCCTGACTTTTGACCATTCATCTCGCCATCTCCATGAGTGACCTGTTCTTTCTTTCAGCAACTCCATTCTGTTGAGGTGTATATGGCACTGTACACTGGTGTTTTATCCCATGTTCAGCCAGAAATGCATTAAAATCTGAAGACATATATTCCCCCCCTCGATCAGAACGGAGGGTGCCCATTTTACATGCTGACAGATTTTCAGCCAAAACCAAAAACAGTTTGAAGCACATGAACACTTCGGACTTTGCTTTGAGTGGATATACCCATGCATGCCTGGAAAAATCATCAATGAAAGTCACGAAGTAAAGGTAATTTCCAAAAGAGGGTGTCTGCATAGGACCACAGACATCACTATGTACAAGCTGCAATTTCTGCGTAGCCCGAACTGAACCATCTTTTGGAAAGGAAGAACGCTGCATTTTGCCCAAAATATGGCCTTCACAAACATGTTTTCCAGGTGCCTCAAGTTTGGGCAAAGAGGACACCATTTCAGATTTCTGTAGGCATAACAAACTAGCAAAGACCAAAGCGTGCATGCCAAAGCTTTGCATCTGACATAGCCTGAGAATCATGAACTGCACATGCCGAATCATTCATAGATCTTTCATAGTCTATGAGCTTATACAGCCAACGACATAAAATGCCAGAAGCAATAATCACATCGCCATTTGAGAGATCATGGACTGTACACCTGTCATCAACGAATTTCACAACCAAGCCAATCTTGGCTAATGCAGAAACTGATAATAGGTTCTTTTTGATCCCTGGCACAAATAAAGCATCTGATAAAGTGAAAGAACTACCATCAACAGTAGTCAGAATGATCTTACCAACTCCCATAACAGGATAAGAGGAGTTATTGGCGCATGTGACAGTATTCCCTGTAGGGGCAGGCTCGAGTGAAGAGAAGAAACTGTGTTGCGAGGTAATATGTTTGGTCACCCCACTGTCAAAGTACCAAACATTTGAGTCTACTGCAGACATGCACTGATCATGAGAAGATGGGTCAAAACTGCAGACAGTAGTAAACGCCCATTCTTCTTCGTGCACGAGATTTGCAGACTTTGTTTTTGGTGTAGAGGCCTCTGCAACAACCATTCCAGCCTCTTTCTTCTTTGCCTCTTTAGCAGCCAGTTTTGGACAATTCTTTATAATATGATCATTTCCTTTATAGTACTTGCAGAACAATTTTTGCTTTTCTGATTTCTTCTCATCTTTATCCTGGTTCTTCGATTGTGCAGCATTTGCAGATTTCTGCTTACTAGTAGAAGAGCTCCATTTTCCTTTGCCCTTCTGACTAGCCAAGAAAGCTTGATCTGCGACATGCATAATGGACCTGTTCTGCCTGGACTGATCTTCCTACAACAGAACAGAGACTAATTCCTCAAATGACAAGGCATTCGGATTGCCTTTCATCATCAACCGAAGAGTAGAGGCAAAACTCTGATATGAATCAGGAAGACCATTCAGAATGGTCTGCACAAGTGAGCTATCTGGTATAACCTCATCAGCAGAAATCAATTGTTCCTTCAGGTCTTTGATCTTTGTGAGAAAACTGTCCATAGAATCACCTTCATTCATGTGCTCACTCACCAACTGTTTTCGGAGGTAAGCAACACGAGCTTCATTCCTAGCCTGGTACAAAGTGGTAAGTGTATCCCAAGCATCCTTTGCTATTCTGCAAGAGTGAATGTGAGGAATAATGGCATGTTTGACAGACAAAGCTATCAATGCATGTGCCTGGGCATCTCTGCCATCCCAACGAATTTGCTCTGCAGTAGGTGCAACAGAAATAACAGCACGAACAGGAATCTGCGGAATATCATCTTCGACACCATCTTCATCAGCTCCAACACCTCCAACACCTCCAACACCTGTATTTGTAGTACTTGTAGTCGCAGGTGTAACAGGACGTCTTTCAACACCCTGCACAATGTTCCACAGTCGTTTTGCAACCAGTACATGTCGCATCATATAAGCCCATAATGGGTAGTTGGTACCATCCAACTTATCCTCAACAGCCAATATACGGAATACATCACTGCTTTCAGCCATGGCCGATGACTAAAATACCTTGATGCAAAAAATTGACTGTATCTCAAAAAGTTGAACGGAACTGCCTAGACGAGTTCAGCTAGACCTGTAGGAGACTTCGAGACGCTTAAACTGACGAACAGAAACTGGTATATACCTTTGGCATAAAAGGACAAAATAGACTGCACAAGCACTGTGATAGTGCGTTCGGAGGCCGAAACGAGCTCAGATCGTGATTTTGGCACCACACAGCGAAGCTGTTTTGATCTTGAAAACACCCTGAGTATGCTCACCAAATTTCGTGCGAATCTGAGACTGCAAACGGAGGAGTGTCGACGGCGCCCTAGAAGAAGCGACGACCTGCTCTGATACCAATTGTTGGAGATAGACGTCTGCAGAAGCACGCAAACAACACAAGGAAGAAGAAGAAGCTTGGAGCACAAACACACAATACTGAATGTATTACTAGAGAATGTACAAAGATAAGTAGCTCATTAGGGCAATAGGCGTATATACAAGCCGGGGGAAAAAAACCTCCTAAAGAGGGAAAAAAGTGCCCCGGCAGTCCTAGAGTGTTCACACACATCACTACCTAAATATATCAACATTTTCTAGCCACATATGGCTAAACATTTGCATCAAAATATGTCTGAAAATCAGCATGAAATTCAGCCCATGCATGATATACATGTTGATGGTGTATTACATAATGAATGCCTATGTATCAAGAGTGCACAAAGTATGCCAAAGTGGCTAAAACAAACTTTGTAGGATAGCAAATTAAGTGCACATTTACTTGGTAGAACAAGATGAGGCTCTTTCCATGCATCAACTAATTTTGTGGATTATTCTCATATTGCAAAAACATGTAATGAAGAGGCACTTACTTTTGAAGACGCATGTGACGATCCACATTGGATGAGTGTTGTGCAATAAAAAATGGATTCCATACATAGGATTGGTACTTAGGAGTTATGTGAATTGCTAAAAGAAAAAAAATCCATTTGCACAAAGTGGGTTTACAAGATTAAAGGAAAGTTAGATGGTAGCATTGATCGTCACAAAGCTAGATTTGTCGCCAAAGGATATGCCCAACAATATGGAATTGACTATGATGAAAATTTTGGACCTACTTCACGAATGACTACCATTCGTACCGTGGTTGCATTGGTTGCCCATCAAGGTTGGAAAGTACATCAGTTGGACATAAAAACAACTTTCTTGAGTGATGATTTATAAGAAGAGTTTTATGTGAGGCAACCTCGTGGATTTGCCATGAAAGGGCAAAAGCATGTGGTTTGTCGCTTGCATGAAGCCTTGTATGGTCTCAATCAAGATCCACATGCATGGTATGACAAGTTCTATAAGCATTTGATTGCTCTTGGCCTCACATGTAGTCCAATTCACACTCTATGTACACAAAGATGGTGCTAATCTTACAATGCTTCTTCTTTATGTCGATGACATACTCTTGACTAGGTCACGTGATGCAAAACTTGACGTCATTATAGCTGATTTGTAGCCATGCTTGCATGCTTTTACAGATAGTGACTAGGCTAGTTGTTATGATACTCACGTGTCCACTTGTGGTAATTTCTTTTTCCTTGGAGACTCATGCATATCTTGGTTGAGTAAGAAGCAACATACAAGAAGCTACCAAGCATGAAGAAAAAAACCACTAGTGGACACACAAGTGTCATAGCAAGCAGCCTAATCAAAGTCAGAGAAAGCATGCAAATCTGACGGTAATGATCCCCCCTTGGGATAAAACAACCTAAGTAGCTGGGTACCAGTCAAGTAGTGAAAGATGCACTTAATCGCTTGCCAATGCTTGACACCTAGGAAATGCATAAACCTGTTCATCTTTGAGACAAAAAATTGAATATCTGGCTAAGTAATGCATAAGTAAATCAAGCATCCAATAGTGTGCTGATAGAGAACAACATCAAATGCATTTCCAACATCATGAAGACTCAATCATAAACCTATCCCCATAGGAGTTGCAATAGGTTTACAGTCTTCAAGGCTAAAATGCTGCAATAATGTGTCAATATATTTTGTTTGACACAAAGCCATTCCACCATCAACTTGCATAAAGTGGATGCCCAAATAATGATGCAAATGTCCCAAATCACACATCTCAAATGAGGCATGCAAATCAGCCTTGAAATCAGCAATATGCTACTCATGACGACCAGTGAGCAACATGTCATCAACATACACAACAATGATCAGAAGGACATCATTAGCACGCTTAACATATAAGGTGCTTTCAGTTGGACTATTCTCAAAACCATGTGCAATTAGATAGGCATGTATCTTTTCATATCAAGCACGTGGTGCTTGCTTTAAACCATATAATGCCTTCTTTAACCTGTACACCTGGTTTTCATACCCTTTCTGCACAAAGTCACGAGGCTAAAAACATACAATTTTTCATGTAAGTCACCATTCAAAAATGCTATTTTAATGTCCAACTGATGTACATTCCAACCATGATGAGCTGCAAGTGCACAGATGCTACGAACAGTAGTCATTTGGCATGTAGGTGGTCTCATCAAGATCAATGCCTCTTTCTTGTGCATTACCCTTTGTAACACATCAGGTTAACACTTCAGCTTGTATACCCACTTAGTGCCAATTGCCTTCTTGCCAGCAGGCAAGTCACATAAAAAAGAGGTACAATTTTTCATGGTATCATCATATTCAAATTGCATTGAAGCCATCCAATGTTCATAATTTTATGCTTCATCAAACAAAACAGGCTCAGTCTCATCATAGAGACTAGAGGCATCCATAGCATAGCAATCTGATGCAAAAGAGGCAGTATGAGAGCCTGAACGAGTACGGTATGACAGAGGTGCATCTAATTTGCTATAATGCAAAGTCTACACCAACCATTTTGGCATAGTTTTTGACTCCTCAATATTAGCTCTCTCATCAACAAGTGCATCATGTAAATATACATTAGAAATATAATGATCTACATCATCACATGAAACCTTTAAAGGCTGAGAAGTTGCCTCATTAGGACCTGCACTAGACTGTCCACCTGTAAAAAAGAGGAAGCAAAGTATCATACATGTCTTTAGAGCCAACAAATGTCTCTTTCGTACATGAAAGTAAAGGTTGAGTAGCATATTCCACAAAAACAACATCACTAGCCAAAATGTGTTTAATTTGTGGATGATACAAACGATAGCCTTTGATTTTAAAACTGTACCCAACAAAAATACATTTTACTGTCTTATCATCCAATTTCTTGTGATGTTGTTGAGGCTCTAATGCATATGCTAGACAACCAAAAACATGAAGATGAGCAACATATGGCTTGCGACCATACCAAGCCTCATATGGAGTGATAGATTGCAATGCTTTAGTGGGACACCTGTTAAGTACATATGCTGCACACATAACAACCTCAAGTCAGAAACTATGTGGTAAAGCCTGACTCTTGACCATACACCTTGCCATCTCCATGAGTGACCTATTCTTCTATTCAGCAACTCCATTCTATTGAGGTGTATACAACACTGTACACTGATGTTTAATCCCATGTTGAGCCAAAAATGCATTAAAGCCAGAACACATATATTCCCCCCCTCGATCAGAACAAAGGGTGCCCATTTTACATGATGACAGATTTTTAGCCAGAACCAAAAACTGTTTGAAGCATATGAAGACTTCAAACTTTGGTTTCAATGGATATACCCATGCATACCTCGAAAAATCATCAATCAAAGTCACAAAGTAAAGATAGTTTCCAAAAGAGGGTTTCTGCATAGGACCATAGACATCATGGTGAACAAGCTGCAATTTTAGAGTAGCTCGAATTGAACCATCTTTTTGAAAGGAGGAGCACTGCATTTTGCCTAAAATACAGCCTTCACAGACATGTTTTCCAGGTGCCTTAAGTTTAGGCAAAGAGGACACCATTTTGGATTTCTGCAGGCATAGCAAACTCACAAAATTTCGATGACCAAAGGGTGTATGCCAAAGCTTTGCATCTGACATAGCCTGAGAATCATGTACTACACATGCTGGATCATTCATAGATTTTTCTTAGTCTATGATCTTATACAACCCATGACATAAAACGCCAGAAGCAATAATCATGTCACCATTTTACAAATCATGAATTTTACATCTATCATCAACAGATTTCACAACCAAGCCAACCTTGGCTAATGCAGAAGCTGATAATAATTTTTTCTTGATCCTTGGCACAAATAAAGCATCTGACAAAGTGAAAGAACTACCATCAGCAGTAGTCAGAAAGATCTTACCAAACTCCTATGATAGGATAAGAGACGTTGTTGGCACATTTGACAGTATTCCCTATAGGGGCAAGTTGGAGTGAAGTGAAGGAACTATGGTGCAAGGTAATATGTTTGGTTGCGCCATTATCAAAGTACCAAACATCCGAGTCTACTACATACATACACTGTTGAAGAGAAGATGGGTCAAAGCTACAAACAATAGTAAACACACATTCTTCATTTGAGACAAGATTAGCAGGCTCTATTTTCGGTGTAGAGGCTTGTGCAACAACCATTTCAGCCTCTTTTTTATTTGCCTCTTTTGTAGCTAGTTTTGGATAGTTCTTTATGACATGATCGTTTCCTTTA
Organism: Ceratopteris richardii; assembly: GCA_020310875.1. Classification (NCBI taxonomy): domain Eukaryota; kingdom Viridiplantae; phylum Streptophyta; class Polypodiopsida; order Polypodiales; family Pteridaceae; genus Ceratopteris; species Ceratopteris richardii. The sequence goes on along the minus strand of CM035432.1, from coordinate 29,608,345 downwards.
TAATACTTATAAAAGAATTTCTACTTTTCTGATTTCTTCTCATCTTTGTCTTCTTTCTTCGAATGTACAACATTTGTAGATTTCCATACTAGTAGATGAGCTCCATTTACCTTTGCCCTTCTGACTAGCGAGGAAAGCTTGATCCACCACATACATAATGGACCTGTTCTGCCTAGACTGGTCTTCCTACAGACTAACTCCTCAAATGACAAGGCATTTGGATTGCCCTTCATCATCAAACGAAGAGTTGAAGCAAAAATCTGATATGAATCAGGAAGACCATTCAGAACGGTCTGCACAAGTGAGCTATCTAGTATAACTTCATCAGCACAAATCAATTGTTCCTTCAAGTCTTTGATCTTTGCTAGAAAACTGTCCATAGAATCACCTTCATTCATATGTTCACTCTCCAACTGTTTTCCAGAGGTAAGCAACACCAGCCTCATTCCTAGCCTGGTACAATGTGGTAAGTGTATCCCAAGCATTCTTAGCTATTTTGCAAGAGCGGATGTGAGGAATAATGACACATTTGATAGACAAGGCTATCAATGCATGTGCCTGAGCATCTCTGTTGCTCTAGCACAATGGTGAGAACCACGTTAAGAAGCTTCACCTCCTTAATGTCAATCCGAGGGAGAGGTAGGAGTGATATGAAGATCGTGAACGTGAGATGATGTGAGAGTGAAGGTGAGAAGCACAAAGATGCACACACACATACACACACACACAATGAAGAGACAAGCAAGACACAATGGAAGGTGGGAAATTAGCTCTATTACTCAAGAACACTCTTACAAGCTCAAAAGAACTCTAATCTCAAACAAGCTAACCTCTAAAATGAGCTCTCTAGCTCTTTTTATAGTTTCTAGACTAGTTTTGACCGGTTTCACATCTAGTGACCGGCATAGTTAAAAAATAGGTCCTAGGGGCTATTTGGAAGGGTAAACGGTATCTAAAAATAACGAAAATTGGTACAAGCATTCTACCTACGCTCCTCAAGCTCGAGGACTCCTCGGCTTGCACAAAATGGAGCTATGAATTACAAAATGGGGTTTTGTCTATATTACCTATGTTACAAGAGTGATGAAAATCACTGTTGAATATTTGAGAAAGTAATAAAAAACATATTTGTTTGAAAATTAATCCGACTGGCTCCCTGCTCCGTCTTTACATGCTTCCGTGGCGTCTGTGCCTCTGGCTGCTTCCAACACCCCCCTCCCTCTCGCTTCTGTCGTCCCTGACAGAACCTTGTTGTGAGGTCTGCCGGATGTAGTTCTGTAGGAGGTCTTGAGCGAGGGTTTGCTCTGATATACGAATGCCTCGGGCTAGATCAGCCTCGAGTTTCTCCCAGTCGATAGGTTGCGGCTCGTCTGGTGGTGGGAGCTGGTAATGTGTGGAGTACACCATTCGTTCACAGGCGAATAATTGCAGTAAATGTGTGGGCCTGCTTATAAATACCTCTGAATGGTACTCCCAAAAGCCGGTGGTGAACATTTCTTCGAATGTCTGCTTGTAGCATGCCGATAGGTATTTGATTCTGCAGTGCCAGGCATAGCACACCCGTAGCGATGGCGTTGTGCTCATATCATAGACTAAATCAAAGTTGCCATGCTCAAAGCCCGGGGTGTTTACGTGGGGAGCCTTGACGCGTCGGAAGACTTTAAAGATCATTTGCATCATGTCAAAAATTTTGACAGTCATGTGCGCAGCAATATCATCCATATGCTTTAACCTAGGGAGCCAGTGGCGGATCGTCGCCATCATGTAGCCTACTGTTGGTAACTCAATTGGTGGCTTGAAATAGGGATAATTCAGCCAGTCTTGGCACTGCTTATTGTTCTGTACCTTAATAGCGAATGCAGTCCAAGAGCGGCGTCGTGGGACTGGTCCCCAGCACGGGTTAAATTTTAAGTGCAGCGGCGCTTTCACCCATGTGCTCATCATCTCGGGATAGTTTTGCAATAAATCTCTGCGCCAGTCTGGTTGATGGATTTCACCTCTCTGTGCACTTGGTGGCAAGTCCTCCGGCTCGAATTGAGTTGCATGCGTTGGTTTCATGCCGGTTTCTCTCTCGATGGCTAACTGATATTCGGCCATCAACATGAAGTATGGTTTATATTGGAGCTCATGCCCAGATATGTATCTTCGCGGGGCCAATTGAGCAAAGAATGGTGACTGTAAAATTCTCTCTTCAATCATGGCCATGGCATGTAACTGTGCCTCTATTCTGGCCGAGTGTGTCGTTCCGAGTTCTTCAACTGTCTTCATCCATGCGGGGGTAGGTAATTCGTAGGTCATCTGGCCTTCGGCCGTGACACGTCCGCCTGGGATGGGTATCGGTTCATATGCCTCTTCAAATGTCTCCTCCACCGGGATAGTGACGGTTTCTTCCTCAGCTGGTAGCTCAGGTGGGGAGTCTGGCCTTGGTGGTGCTTCATAGACTGCAATTCTAGATTCAAGATTTGTTACCTGGGCCCGGAGTGCGTTGAGTTCCTCTAAAATTTCAGGGGCAAGGTCCGCAGGCGCTGGTAATTCTGCTGCTACTTGTACTTGTTGTGTTGCTGGTTCTCTGAGCTGTAGCAGCTTGTGATCTTCCTTTAACTTTTGATGCTCTTCGTTCATACGATCATAGTCCTCGAGCAATCGCACATGATCGTCTAGCAACATCCGCATCGATTCAGATGGGATTGCTTTGAATTTGCTAGGACTTAAGGGTTGTTCTGGGTGGTCCAGTGCCGCTTCCAAGTTCTCTCTATTCTGCTCTTGGAGTCTCTGGTTCTCCTCTTTTGCTGCGGCTAAGTGTCTTCTTAGTAAGCCCATATTTCTAGTGAGCGTTGCATTGCGGACGGTCTGGGCTCGAAGTAGGTTATCCAAATCCGCGGTGGCCTCTTTGGTTTTCTCCTCACTTTCTAGTTCTAATTTGTGATAGGCCTCTCGTAAATCTTGGTATTGGCTGTTCAGTGAGGCGTTCTCAATTGATAACGAATTAAGCTGCGTTTGTAGTTCATTCGTCGTTTTCTGCAGCTGTTGATAGTTGGTGCCGAGTGATGCAAACTCATCGCGGACTTGCGTCATGCATGTGAACATGTGTTGAAATGCGGTGTCTATGGTGGGCGATAGTAGTAGTGAAGTGCTAAGTGAGGATGCAGTGGGAATAGATGCAGTGGGAATGGGAAATGGGGTTGGGACAGTGGATGCAGTGGTGATTGTGGAAAATTGTGACGTGCCTAAATATGAGGGTGTTGTGAGTGGAGTGGGTGGTGGTGAGGTGGATGGTGATATGTCCATACCATTGGACGTGTTTAGTGTTGTGACTGTGAAAAGTGGTGTGATTGTGGGTGGTTGTGTAGGTGTGAATACGGGATTTACAAATGTAGTGTAGTTTACAGGGGGAATGGTTGGAGCAGCTTGGTGAAACGGGGAAATGGGGGTTATGGTAGGTTGGGGAGGTGAGACTGGTGAGAAAGTTAGTGGGGTTAGGAAGGGGAATGGGGTTCTTAGAGGTGGGGGAAACGTTGGGAAGGATGAAGGGGTGAAGGGGTTAACATATAGATGCGGAGGGTTGGGTGTGGGCATGGTGGTATGAGTGGGTAGGGAGAAGGGTGTGGCTATGCTGCCTTGGACTAGTGTGGATGTGGGGGGAGCAGGTGGGTGTGCGGGGGATACAGGATGGGTTGGTGAAAGATGAGGTGAGAGAGGAGTAGAAGGGGTGGATGTTATTTCGAAGATAGTAGTGGTATGTACAACAGTGGTACGTGGTGGGGAATCTACAAGGATGGGTTCGGCGGTCAATGAACGTTCGGGGGCGAGGCGTGCCTCCCTGACTTGTGCTGAAGACTGAGCTCCTGTTGGTACGCGAATATACTCTCCGGGCTTTGAAAGTAGTCGCACTCGGCGGGGGTCAAACTGTGGTAGTTGCTTTCTTTGTAAAAACCTGAGTGCTTCATGGGAGCCTACTGATTTGACTAATTCTCTGAACCCTCTGATGTATGCGTCTTCGAATCCTCCGGAGATGAGTTCCTGTTCAATTAACGCCTGGCTCTCCTCTTCAGTTAACTTTTTCCGTGCCCAGACTTTTTCCATTGTACGATATAATTTCTTTATGGCCAGCGTGTACGCTGCGGCTTCGAAAGTCTCATCTTCATATGTGCTGGTGTCGCCGTGTGCGTCGGTTTGTTGGCCTTGGCCATCTGTCTGTCCATCATGTGAGCCCTGGCTAGCTTCATCGTCGCCTTCATCGTCGTCTGTTTCGGTTCTGTCTTCTTCAGAGCTCGACACAGCTTGTCCCTGTGGCAGATCTCGCGGCGTGGTAGGGTAACTAGGGCGTTCATATTCCTGAGAAAACATTTGTGCCTCTGAAAATTGAAATTCATTTGAGAATGCATCCGGCATCTCAAAATCAAATGTGGTGTTTATGGGTTCTGCCTCCATGTGTGGTATAGGGAAGGAAAAGGCTTCCGCACCAATAGTGGTGGGAGCTTCTGCTGTGTTGGTGGTGGGTTCTGTGGTGGCTGCTGCCTGAGGTGCAGCGGTACTAGTCGTGACCTCCGTGACCACTGGTCTGGACAACCTTATGCGAATAGGCTGCACAGTGGGAGCAGCTTCTGTCTGTGGTCGCTCTGGAGAAGGTTGTGGTGATGGTGACTCTGGCACTTGAAGGCAAGGGATGGTGCCTCGCATGCGCTTGCCTGCCCGTGTTCGACTGGGCTTCCTGGCTTTTTTCGTCGTTCCTTTGAATGCCTTCAGTTCTTCTCCTGTTAATGCACGCTCGATGGGCAAGTCATAAGCCAAACACATATACACAATTCTAGTGAGTGCACAACATCCGTTAAGCACTTTTTTGCGTTCCCATCTGTGTTGTGCCAGATACATTTGATCTATGATCCAGCTTGCCAGATCAACAGTTTGAGGTCCCGTGCATGCCAAATACAATCCGAACCAGATTCGTTTATGGGGCATGGTAAATCTGTCCTGAGCTGGAAATGCGAAATGTTGCATGCATATCCTTAGTGGCTTCGACAGCTCAGGTGTAATTGCCGAAATCTCCTCCCACTTCGTGACATCCCCACGTTTCATAGGATCTGGAATTAATCTCTCGCGATCTGTGGGTGTGTGGGTTCCATGAATTTTGATGGCCGCTCTGATTAAATCCTTAGATAGGTAAAACCTTTTGTAAGGTGGATCATCCACTAGAGTAGGCAATATGAAGGTTCCTGGGATGTCCTTATTCTCTGATGCCAGCAAGGTAGTGATTAAGTAATAGCACCTGTAAAAATCTGGTTTGGGCAGAGGATCACTGAAATATTCTGTGAAGCCGGCTCTGGCCCAAACGTGAGTTAAATCCTGGGTGCTTTGTAGGGCTTCGAACTCTCTGGAGAAAAACTGGTATTTTCCCCACGTGCGGTCATCAAATGTCAGAGAGGATTCAAATATAAAGTCCGCGTCCGCAAGGGGTCCTGCAAGTCCCTGAAACCAATGAGAGTTCCGGTGTATCTTTTCGGTGTAGCCCATAGGTGGGTTGTCGATAGGCATGGGCCCTGGAAATCCCTGAAATTCCGGCGGTGGAGTGGTCGGGTGGGACTCTGCTCGTAGCACGTTGAGGGGCACGGCCGCTACACTGGGGCCTGCTCCTGATGTTCCTTCGTCGGTTTGCATGGTGACGGATGCGCTAATGAGAAAGATCTGCTACAAAAGATTAACACATTAGCATGGAAATTAATCATGATCCCATTAAAGTGAGACCGCAATCCCTTTCCATAACTGATGCGTAACCCGTGTAGCCAAGTGCTGTGATGTGATGGATGCAATGCTTTTTGCAGCACTAGTGCAGGTCTCTAGACACCTACATGTTTCAGATTATGCATACATTTCTTGGTGAGATGAGATTACGAGTGATGTGTGATGATGGTAGGTGAATTTATACAAGGTTTAAAGGTTAGTGATTTAGTACAAGGTTGTATGTTAGTCGGGGGGGTAGTTTTATCAGACATGGGGTTAGGGGGAGACGGTTGGACACGTTTCGGTATCCATTTCCTAAGGATCTTGGAGTGGGTGGTGGGTTTCTGTTGAGGGGCCAAGGGTAGTGTCGGGTGGGGTGGTATCGAGGGATGGAAAGATTTGTGAGGGGTATATATTACATGGCTTATGGGTTGAGCTATGATACATGGTTTGGGTACCCAAATCTGTGTGGGCGTGGGTCTATGGGTAAGGTACTTCTTGGCGATCCACATTTGTCGGATGCTCGGACCTGTAGAAGAAGGTCGAGGGGATGGTGGATACTGATTCTGTTTCTGCCTTGCCTTTTTCTTGTCGATCTCTGCATGGTTGGAGTTCTTCGGTGCTTTTTGTCCTTTTGGCACCCATATTTGTCTGGTGCCACTTCCTTTGGGTGGCCTGAACTGCCTTCCTTGTTGTTTCCTCCGATACTGCAGTCGGTCTGGGTTCCTCTGTTGTGGTTTACTCCTTCGTGGTTGGGTTTGAGAGGTCCATTGGACGCTCTGCTTTGGAAAAGAAGGGAGATCCAAGACTTGCGTGACCTGCCCATTAGGAAGTGATTCGTTCTTTAACTTTAATCTAGGCCAGTCCGCAGCAAGTTTGGAAGGATGAGCACCGCAGGGTGTCATGCTCATTTGGCCGCTGATGCAACCCACCTGACCACTGATTGTGTCCATCTGCCCTTGCTGTTGGGTAACTGTCTCTTCTAGTTTGCAGGAAGTCCCAGGGAAGATCTTCTGTCGTCCTTCTGATTGACAACTGTCTATTGCCAAGCCCGAGTGGGTTGGTGTAGACGTAACGTGACTGAGCTGATTAAAGATCTTCCGGTCTTCCGTCGCATGTATTTCATAGGGTCTAGGGTTACAAACCTCAATCGGAATGCCATTAGGGAAGTCAAGCGGTATCACTCGCTTCTGCTCTAAGGTTCCAATCTGTAAGGAGCCTTGTCTAAGATTTAGGTCCACTGAGTGATCATATAGCCAATCTTGGCCAAGGATTAGGGGTTCTATCAGGTCGTCATCATGGCACACGAGTAGCTTCACTGTCATGGTCACATCCTTAATGAGGATAGGAAGGTCCACCTCACCCATGCAAGGGGTTTCCATACCTCCTAGCCCTATGAGGTATGCCTCAATTGGCCGCATTTCTATTCCTGAATCCTTATAGTGGGACCATCTAATCGCACTAGTCGCAGCACCTGAGTCAATTAAAGCCCTGAGCTCTTGGCATGGGTTGCCGTGCTCTAGCCTAGCTGTAATGAATGGTCGCCTGTCCACTATGCTAGGATGAGTGGTTGACTTTACTTGACACATGGCCATGGGATATCTGGGTGATGTTTCCAGATGGTTATAATGTTCTCTCCCTAGTCCTTGTCTTCTTAGCTTCATGCGCTTAATGCGTTCTATGGCTTCTGCCTGCGCTTCAGCTCGTATTCTATTTTCTTCCTCCTTACGCTTCTTTGCCAACGTGAGTCGCCTAAGCATATCCTCCGTAAGAGGTTCCTGATATAGCTTGACTCTACAACCACTAATGTAATTAGGCATTATATCTCCTTCTAAGGTGGCTAACTGTACTGCTCCACTAGTCGAAAGTCTGTTAATGATCATAGGTCCATAACCTCGCTTCTCTAACTTCCGTGCGTGCTGTTTCAGTGTGTACACTAGAACTAAATCTCCTTCTTTTAGGCCTTTATCTTTCACATGTGCATCAAAATAGGCTTTCTGTCGCTTCTTTGCTGCGTATATTCCTGCTGCTGCCTTTAGCCTGGTTTCTCCTAATCGCTCTAAGTCCATTATTCTCGCTGATAATTCATGGCCGGTCCACTGATGTTCTTGTGCAACCTTAAGGGTCGGTATCAAGAAGTCCAAGGGAAGCACTGCATTCTGACCAAAAACCATCTGAAAGGGAGTTGCATTGAGTACGGTCTTGTAGGCCACTCGATATGCCCAAACAGCGTGGTGTAACTGTTTGTCCCAATCTGATCGTTTGTTGTTCACGAGTTTCGTCAGTACGTTACAAAGTATCTTGTTAGTGCTTTCAGCCTGACCATTGGCCTGAGGATGATATGGTGCAGATTTCTTGTGAATCACCATAAAATCCTGTAACAAATATTCAATGACTTGGTTTAGAAAGTGAGTGCCTCGATCGCTCATTAACTCTATAGGCAATCCATATCTCGTAAAGACATTTTCAAATAAGAATTTTGCAGTCGTGTGTGCATCATTCTTTTTTGTGGCTTTTGCCTCTACCCATTTCGTCAGATAATCTGTGGCAACAATAATGTATTCCGCATGTGTACCTTTTGCAGGGGGGTTAATGGGTCCTATAAAGTCTATACCCCACTTAGAAAATGCACGTCCGCCCATCATGGGTTTCAATGGCATTTCATCTCTGCGAGTAGGAAACTGAGTTCTTTGGCACACATCACATCTCTTTACATAGGTATGAGCATCCATGTGAAGAGTGGGCCACCATAATCCTGCAAAGAGAATGGCTTTGATTATCCTATCGGGTCCAAAATGACCTCCTGCAACACCTTGGTGTGCAGTCTCTAGTATGCTCAGATAATCGCTCTCATGAACACACTGTCTTAGATATCCATCACGTCCTCTTTTGTATAAATTATCGCCAATAAGTGAATAGTCTTGAGCTTCCTGCTCTAGACTACGTTGTCGAGCTAAGGTCATTCCTTGAGGGAATGTGTTCGTCCTCAAGTATGTCACTAATGACTCACTCCAGTTTGGTGTGAGGGACACGTGATATAATGTCGCATGCTCTACTGGTGGTCTTTCACAACACACCTGACATTCTTTACACAACTTGTAGACATCTGCTTCCATCGTAGGCCAATATACTCCTAATCTATGCAGAGTCTGTAATGTCCGATGTTTTGAATGATGTTGCTTTAGTGCACCTATGTGTGCTAATTGCAACCAATTCGCATGTTCTGAGTCATCTACACAACAGGCAAGAATCTTTTGATTATCCTGTTTATATATGCTTCCTGCCATTATTTGGTATCTCTGAGACTTGGTAATCTCTCCTTCTCTGATCTTTATCCCAGGATTCTTGGGTCCGTATGTCAGAATAGGGACTATCGGCTTTGCCCATTGTGGTGCTATCTCAAGGTTAAACAAGTATGCATCTGGTAATTCATCTGCTACTCCTTGAGGAGCTTCTCCTGAGGTTAATCTTGAGAGGTGGTAAGCTCTAAGATGTGTCTTTCCTTTCCTAACTACCACTTCAAAATCATACTCCATGAGTAATAGAAACCAACGTATCAGTCGTCCTGTGTTACAAGGTTTGTTGACTAAATATAATAGGGCTTGATGATCTGTAAAGAACTTGAATTTGTTGGCCAACAAGTAATGTCTGAATTTCTTTACCGCGTAGATCATCCCTAATCCTTCTCGTTCCGTCGTGGTGTAATTTCTTTCTGCTGCGTTCAGTTGTCTGCTAGCGTAGGCTATGGGGAGATCTATATTACCTTCATTCGTGGGTTGTGCTAACACACATCCTATGGCGTAATTGGATGCATCCACATGTACATGGAATGGCTTACTCCAATCTGGAGTAGTCAATATAGGTGCTGAGCACAAGCGTCGTTTAAGTTCATTGAATGAATTTTCACATTCATCTGTCCACTCGAAATTGGTTAAAAGAGAGTACAAAGGCTTGGCTATGATTGCATACATGTGTATGAATCTCCTATAATAACCGCAATGGCCCATAAATGCCTGTACCTCTTTCACATTAGTTGGTCTAGGTAATTCCGCAATTACCTTCACCTTTTCCTCATCCGTAGAGATTCCATTTTTTGACACAATGTGTCCTAGAATTTTGCCTTGTCTGACCATGAAAACGCATTTTTCTGGGTTCAAACAAACCTGATATTCTCGACATTTGTCAAATATTTGTCTTAACTCTGGGATATGCGTCTGCCTTACGTTTGAATGTGCACATAAGTCATCGACGTAAACCTCCAAGCTCTTGCGTAAGAATTCCTTGAAAACATGACACATGAGTCGTTGGAAAGTGGCGGGTGCATTTGTTAAGCCAAATGGCATTACACGAAATGCAAATATGCCCCATTCTGTGGCAAAAGCCGTCTTGTGTTGGTCTTCTGGAGCAATGGCTACTTGATTATAGCCTGAGAATCCATCAAGAAAGCTGTAAACTTCCTTGCCCGCAACTCTCTCCAATAGGTGTTCCGTGATAGGAAGAGGATAACTATCTCTAATCGTGGCGGCATTAACTTTTTTAAGGTTAATACACACACGCAATTTTCCATTCTTCTTGGGCACAACCACAATGGGGGATACCCATTCGGTATGCTCAATTTCGTAAATAAATCCTGCTTCTATCAATCGATCTATCTCCTCTTTAATCTTCGCAGCGTAGTTATCATTATACGTGTACGGTTTCTGTTTTGTCGGTTTTGCATCTGGAGTCATAGGAATTCTATGAGAACATATATCTGGATCCACTCCTTTCAAATCTTTATAACTCCAAGCAAAAACATCTCTATATTCGCGCAATAGGGCAACTAACTCTTCCTCTTCTTCAGTCGTCAGATCATGCCCTATGTATGTACATTTTTCTTCTTCTCCTTCTATGGCAACTATTACTTTCTTGGTTTTCTCTCGGTTATCATATACTTGTCCGTCATTCGCTTTTCTATTAGGCATTCGTACCATGATTCTTCTATCTTCGATTTCATATTTCTTGAAGTTCTCGGGTACTTCAAATAAAGATTCTTCTTTTTTTGACATGGTTTCTTTCTTTTTCCTTTTCTTGCCTTCACTTTTAGTAGTCACTTGAGTGGCTAACCTTACCTCATTCGTAATGTCCTCGTGTCTCTGAGTGTGAGTCTCTACTTCGTAGAAATATTCTTCCTCTGATGCAAAGGGTGGATCCATGATAATTGATTCTAAATCAAAATCGCTTGCATCCTCAAATGCATCAGTGTTAGGTTCACACTCTTCTAAAATTGCATCGCACATGATTGGCTCTATCGTGAAAACTGAAATGTCATAGCCATCCTCGTCACAATGGGGTGTCCATTGTTCTTCATTGATGGCTACATCCATAGTTGCTAGGATTTCCGCCCAACCATGGGGTTCAAACTCTTCGTCTGGAAATACTACGGGTGCATATGCTGGATCTCGAAGGGTTCGTGGATGTTGTTCTGCACCTAAGGTCCTGGCTTCTAACCGCTCTTCCTCTTGTTTGGCTACTTTACACATCCATAAATGGGTATCCTCATGCAACCAAGAAGGATCTGATTCTAATGAGTGCACGGATTCCGTCTCTACTGGTGTCTTATGGATGGTATTCCATTGTATTGGGGGTACATCTCTGTGTGAATAGTCTTGAAGATTGACTTTGGTAGTCACTCCTAAGTGTTGCAAGTACAAAGAATTAGTTCCCCAATCTTGTACAATTTGCAACTGACGCATGAATGGTCGTCCCAATATCATCTCATAAGCACGATTTTTCGCAAAGTCACAAATGGCAAAGGTATGCTCAAATTCTACACCACAAGTGGTGAGAGATATGCCTTCTAGTAAGCCTAATGGTTTCTCTATGTGTCCATCAGCCATTTGTAGTTTCATCCTGGTGGGTCTGAGTGATGGCTTACCCCAACGTTTCCACAAAGCGGTGGTAGCGATGGCTACTCCAGCTCCTGAATCTAAGATGGCTTTCGTGGTGTAGCCCTGATGGGTTATTGGAAGATATGTGTTACCTTCCTCTCCTTCGCTTACGTCTCCAATCTTTTCCACAGGTATCTCTAGTACCTTCTTATGTGATCCTATCTGAGAGGGTGTGGTAGCTAGCTCAGGGAATTGATTTGCTACGTGCTTCCACAATTCTGGTTTTACCTTTAACAATTCCTCCAGAGTGAGATTACACTGTACTTTAGTGTTCTTGATCACTTCCGTGTTCCTAGGGATCACTGATTCTTCATTCCTCACTATTATCGTGGGTGCTCTCATACTAATAGACTTAGCTTCCCAAGGTCCTGTGAACTGAGGTAATTCTTGTAGAGAATTAGATTCAAATCCTGTGGGTTCACTCAGTTGTTCCACCTCTACATCATCATATATAGAGGGGATGTCTTGGGGAAATTGTTCCTGCAAGTCGTCTATTTCTTGAATAGGAGGATGAGTTTCTTGTTCTTTTCTCCATTTCTCTTCTTGGATCTCTCTCAAAAATTCATGTGAGTACCTATGTATGGAAGACAAATTGTCCTGGCTTTCTGTATTGGGTACTTGAGACAGGGATGGTGCATTCCTTTCCTGTGTCTCTGTGACAATGGGGTTCCTATGCTGATCCTTTTTCTCTTTGCTTTCTATCAAGTGTTCTAGTCTCTCCATTAGTCCTTGAAAGTGTAGTTCCGGTTTTGCCATGTTATTCCAATTAAGATATCTAGAGGCTTCGAACAAGGCTTGTGCTAACTCTACCATCTTTAGGCAAAGTTTAGTTCTCTCAATTTCTAGATCAGCTCGAGGGTAGTTTTTACTCATTTCCGTTACTTGAGGTCCCTCTTTTAATCTAGCCTGATATGCACGAAACATCATGTCTAGATCTTCCGGTATGGGTTCCGCTAAAACTGATCTTGATTTCGGAGCTGGGATTTCTTGGTTTAATTCTTGTGAAGCCAATTCTTGTATTTTGGCTCTAGATTCTCTTAGACTTCCTTCCAGCTCACTTATCTTTTTACTCCACTTTCTCTTTATCCTTTCTCTAGAATCTTTCCAAGATTTTGTTTTTTTACTACTCGATTCTGCAACTTCACTAGTTCCGGCTACTTTCTCTTGATTAAGCTGTTGGTTTTGTAAGAGCGCCTGGGCTCTGGTTATAGCTTGGATAGGCACGTATGTAGGGTTGGATCCAACTGCGTTATTTACAATACCTATCACGTTGATCGGTGTCACATTCGAAGTGCTAACTGGGTTCTTAGGACAATCTTTGATTATGTGCTCTTTGCCACAATCGGCAAAAAAGCCTTGTATGTTATAGTACTGTGATTGCCTTGCTATTGGGGGATGTGGACAATCCTTGATGAAGTGATCTCCTTGGCACCTAAAGCATGGTCCTCTAGGGCCCTGTGGTCTCTGTTGTCTCAGTTGGGGCCGTGGGTTTGGGTTTGGGTTTGTGTACATCACATTTGCATAGTCTGGCTCCCAGCTAGGTTCCATTGGAGGACTATCATAATGATATGTCTCCACATGTTCTGGTGACTCCGTGTAATAAGCGGGTGGACTAGTTACATGAGTAGAGTCAAAACTGTTTGAGTTCGGGTCACTTTCTGTGATCAAGGGTGAAGAAGGCACTAAGGCCCTACTTAGGTTCTCTTCGGCAGCAGCGTATTTGACTGAGATGACATTCGCTGGTGGGGGTGGCTGCTGAGTTAAGACGGGTTGAGGTCTCTGTTGAGCCTGGTATGGGTAGTTCTGAGGAGGCCTATAGTGATAAGGCTGAGCATTGTATTGGCCGTGATACCTACCTTGCTGCTGGTATGGTTGCGGGTGGTTCTGTCTCACAGTTTGTTTGTTGTATGGGCAGTCCTGTGCCGTATGATTCGTATATCTTCTCTCAATTGTGCAATATTGGCCACTAGGGTTGACATGAGGTTGAGGTGCATTGGGGCACACGTTTGCCAAATGATTTCCACCACAAGCGTAACAGCGTACGTTAGTTGGTAGCTTGGGCACCTGTTTACCAGAAACTCCTAGTTTTTGGGCCACTTTTTCTGCTAGGTCCTCTATCGAATTAGACAATTTTGTGGATGCCAGAGAAGAACAATCTAAGTCCTTGTAGACCTTTGAGAGTTCTAATTCATCTCCTAGGTTGTCCTCGATGTCTATACATATTCTTACACACTCCTCTAGCGTTCTGGGTTCTTTTAGGTACACATAAGAGCGTAGTTTAGCGCTCAACAAGCCATCTAGGAACAGTGATACTTGTTTGGCTTGTGAGGGTAGCTCTTGCATTGGACATCGTTCGACATATTGTCTGAACCTACGACCTGCCAGTCTTACTGTTTCCTGAGGGGTTTGTTTAAAGCTATGAATCAACGAAGACGTGTCATGTCTAATCCCACTTTTAGAGAATTCAGTGATGAATGACTCTAAAAAGTGATGGATGTCTCTAAATTGCCTTTGTTGCAATGGTTGGAACCAAGTTAAAGCGGTATTCTTTAACGTTAGCCCAAATGCGTTGTATTGCGTGAACATGTCCTCGACTTGTTCTGCTCTTAGTACTTGCTTGAATTCTGCGACATGGTCATAGGGATCTCCTGTCCCATCAAAGTAATTCTTCATTGATTTTACTAATTGAGTGGGTCTCAATACTCTTGCGTGTTCACGTGGTCTAGGTAGAGGAAAATCATCTCTACCACCTGGTATTCCATGATCTCTTCGTCTATCCGCTCTATTAGTGTCCGTGGTTGTTCTATCTCTCCCTATGGGGTGATTAAAGCTTACTTCCGGTCTCTCTTTATTTCCTTCTCTTTGATGTCCATGGGCTGAGGATGTTCCTGCCCCTTGTTGACTGGTATTCATGTTTGTTCTAGATGGAGGGAATATCAATTCACCTCTCCATGTGTAAGTGTTTTTAGCGCGCTCAGGCACCACAAAGACTCTTTCTAAAGTCTCATCCAGGTATACAACCTTTCCAGGTGTATCTGGGTCCTTGAATTCATAAATTGTAATGATGCCTATCTCACCAGGGTGTTCCTTTCTGTACCTCCAAAAGGCTTCATCTGTCTCTTTATTTACAAACAACTCGGTGCTCCTGTTATCTTGAGGGATCCACTCTGGGATGAGTACTCTTGTTAATACAGATTTCCCTCTAGGTGTCCTAGGTTCTTCTAACGGTTTTTTTCCTTGAAATTTCGCTTCCGTCTCTAATTGAATTGTGCCAAACTCATTAGTATCGTTTGGTTGCGTACTTAGGACGTACATGGTTCCTTCCTTGTCTATGTAAGCGTCTCTCTCAAATTTCACCACTGGTCTTTCCAATCCAATGGGTTGATCAGGGTTGTGCAGTTGCACCACTTGCCTTTGCAAACCATCCTCATAGATGCGAGCACCTAGTCGATTGGTTCGGAGAAACTCTAGTTGCGTTCTATAGGGTCCTTCTGGTTTTTCTAGGTATGCTACATGAGACCCTCCTTCTGGTCTGTCTGCGCTAAATGCCATTTCTGATTCGCTAGTCTCTGAGCTCTCGTAGGGGTAATTACTATTCAATTGCTGAGCCCAAGATCGTGCAGTGGTCCTTACACTTGCCTCTGATGATCTAAGGCTTCGTCGGTCCGACTTACCTATGTGTCTCCCTGATCTAAGGTTCATTAATTTCCTTCCTTGCACGCTCAATTACACACTTAGATCGTCAATGGTTCTTTGTGATTAATTCTTGATTCTTTTTAATTTTTCTTTGGATTCTTGTCTTAATATATGCGTCAGGAATTCGACTTTCCGTTATAGTTTTGAGTTCTCGTTCCGTCAGACTTAGGTTCTTTTCTTTAGGTTTTCGTCACACACACCTTTACTTTAAGTCTTAAACTTGAAAGAATTAGGTATCTTGAACTTGAGGCGTTCCTATCGTCGTTAATCCACAACGCTAACGTTTAGCCTAAGCTAAGAATTGACTGAGGGGGTTGAGTAATCTTCCAACCTCGAGTCGGCTTTTCTGGTTGCTCTGATGCCCTGTTGCCCAAGAAGCCGTGCTTCCCAAGCTCTGCTGTCCTCACTGCCTTGCTTGCTTGCCCTTGATTGCCCTTGCCAAACCTGAAAAATTGCCAATATTAGACCAATTCACAATTGGATGATCACACACTTGAGTATATACACCTTTTAAGCTCAAATTGACAATCCAATTTTCCTTCAAATATGAGCTAAGGGGTCTCCTATGAGTCTAATGGTCCAAAAATTTTTCAAAAATACCCTCAAAATTGGTCAAAAATTGGAGTCCAAAATTTGCGATGGGGGTGGGCAATCGCGATGGTCTGGGACCGTCGCGATGGTCCAAGCGAACCGTCGCGATGGCGCGAAAAGATGAACCGTCGCGATGGCCCGAAGTGAACGATCGCGATGGCGTGGAAATGGACCGTCGCGATGGTCCGAAAAAATGAACCGTCGCGATGGCGTGATCAAGCGGACAATCGCGATGGCGCGGTCAACGGTCAAAGGTGGACAATCGCGATGGTCCGAAGTGAACCGTCGCGATGGTCCGCGATGCGATGGCTTGAGCCAATCGCGATGGTCCGATTTTGGGCTGTCGCGATGGTCCAAAAAATGAACCGTCGCGATGGTCTATCGTGACACGTGGCACTGTCGTGGCGATGGCGTGAGCCAATCGCGATGGTCCGAAGTCAGCTGAACAATCGCGATGGTCCAAGTGGACCGTCGCGATGGCTCAAGTGAACCGTCGCGATGGTCCGAAAAAGCGAACCGTCGCGATGGTCCGGCCGAGCCGTCGCGATGGCGTGAGCCTATCGCGATGGTGTGACACAATCGCGATGGTCTGAGCCAATCGCGATGGTCTGAGCCAATCGCGATGGTCCACCAAACAACAAATTTTTGAAATGCAACTATGGTGCCGTGTGTGCGCAAGGATCGCCTACCTCGTGGTGTGGTCGCCTACCTCAAAATCCGAAAGTTGCAGACCATCGCGATGGTCCGCCCCACTCGGAAATTTCTGACAGAAAGTACATGTTTTACCTTTTGGAAGCTCTCCTGATGCTCTGAAGCTCTGTACCTGCAAGAAAACTCAAGAAAACACAAGCACATACAAGCGCAAAAACTCTCTCTCGCTCTCTCGCATGCACAAATGAGGGGAAATGAGGTGAATGGGTGGATATGGTGAATTTTCTGATTTTTTTGGAAATGGAGATGATGATGCGATGATGAAGATGGAGTATGGGGAAGGTGAAAAACACTAAAAACTAAGTAAAAACAACAACAAAAACTGAAATTTTTACCTTCCAACGCCACTTCTTGCTATACTCTTACCATCACACATTCGTCCTAGACTCGATCCCCGGCAACGGCGCCAAATTTGGTGTTGCTCTAGCACAATGGTGAGAACCACGTTAAGAAGCTTCACCTCCTTAATGTCAATCCTAGGGAGAGGTAGGAGTGATATGAAGATCGTGAACGTGAGATGATGTGAGAGTGAAGGTGAGAAGCACAAAGATGCACACACACATACACACACACACAATGAAGAGACAAGCAAGACACAATGGAAGGTGGGAAATTAGCTCTATTACTCAAGAACACTCTTACAAGCTCAAAAGAACTCTAATCTCAAACAAGCTAACCTCTAAAATGAGCTCTCTAGCTCTTTTTATAGTTTCTAGACTAGTTTTGACCGGTTTCACATCTAGTGACCGGCATAGTTAAAAAATAGGTCCTAGGGGCTATTTGGAAGGGTAAACGGTATCTAAAAATAACGAAAATTGGTACAAGCATTCTACCTACGCTCCTCAAGCTCGAGGACTCCTCGGCTTGCACAAAATGGAGCTATGAATTACAAAATGGGGTTTTGTCTATATTACCTATGTTACAAGAGTGATGAAAATCACTGTTGAATATTTGAGAAAGTAATAAAAAACATATTTGTTTGAAAATTAATCCGACTGGCTCCCTGCTCCGTCTTTACATGCTTCCGTGGCGTCTGTGCCTCTGGCTGCTTCCAACAATCTCTACCATCCCAACAATTTTTCTCTACAATAGGTGAAACAAAAATTGCAACACGAACAGGAATATGAAGATAAGCATCTTCAATGCCATCTGTATCATCTTCAATACCCATATTTGCAGGTGTAATAGAATGTTTTTCAACACCTTTTACAATCTTCCATAGTCCTTTTGCAACCAATACATGTCGCATAGTGCATTCGAAGGCCAAAACGAACTCAGATCGCGATTTTGACACCGTAGAGCGAAGCAATTTTGATCTTCTAATCACCTTGAGACTATAACTAGAGGAGTTTCGATGATGCCCTGGATGAAGCGGCAACCTGCTCTGATACAAATTGTTGGAGTTCGAGGTGTGTGGAAGCACGCGAAGAACACAAGGAAGAAGAAGAAGCTTGGAACACAACAACACAATACTAAATGTATTACCACTAGAATGCAAAAATATACGTAACCCGTTAGGGGTATAGGTGTATATACAAGCTGGGGGGAAAAAACCTCCTAAAGTGGGAAAAAAGTGCCCCGACAGTCCTAGTGTGTTCACACACATCACTACCAAAATATATCAACACTTTCACTCCCTATATGTGTTCATATCATTCACTCTAGGGGGGATTGTTACACTTATGTGTTCCTCGAGTAGCTTTGATGTGAACGTTTTCCCTATACATGGGCACTTTTTACTCTAGCATTGGCTACAAGTTTTTTCTCCATGTTATCCCATACTTGATTCACTCATATGCGGTGGTACTTTGTACTTAGGGATATTTTTCAGCTCTTACTCCAGTTCTAAACATTATCAATAGAGAGAGCTATTCTAGCCATTTGTCTTCTCAATATGTCTTGTTGCATTTGTGCTCCTTGTGTGTGCTTCTCATGTGTCTCTCACACTTCTACACACACCCAACACACTCCCCCATTTGGGCTCTAAGAGGCACCACAAGGCCTTTATTTTCATCTTGAATGGCAACACAATGGCCCAAAGGTTTATGCCTTACCTACCTAATTGCTAGGCTAACAGAGATCATCTATTACCATCAACGATCACACATAGATCTCATCTAACTTGGAAGTTAAGGTTCTAGAAATGTTTGGGCTCTCACAATGGCTTCTCCTCATAATGGGGGCCTTACAACTTAGAGCACCATGGATCATTTGTGATCAATTGAGGATGGTATACTGAGTATATCTAAAAACCTTCAGTTGTGTGATGGTAACAACTAGTGTAGTGTATAAGTAGAACATGTTCTAGAAGTTCATTTACAAGAATAGTACAAAAACTTGTTGATAATGGGATTTGGAGTATGGGGGGGACTCTAAAAAGTTGGTTTTCTATGATTGACCAAATCATCATACAATATTCAAGAGAAATCTTAGATGCCATATCACAACTATGAAAGAGGGATTCATTGTATGGATCCTTGATCTTGTTGCGAAGTGTTTACAAGTCATAACGCATCAAGCTTAGAGCGCACTTGCCATGGAGTACAATTTTAGTAAGAACTTTAAGGTAAAATCATAGTGTTTTGTCTTGCGTTTTAAAATTATCACGTGTCTTGTAATCTTGTACTTTGTATCATTACGTCATATTGAGGGAATTCTTGCTTTGTATCTATAATCTTGGATTGTGGATATTAAATTTTGTTAAGAAACTCTCTTTTTAGACCTAAGAGATTGGTTAGTGGGAATCAAGGACGCATGAAGGTTGTATAGTTATACAAACAAACAAAATTTCTCAAAACCTTGTAAGTTCAAGGCAACTCAAGGAATGGAACAAGGTTGCAATAATGCAATAACAATTTGGAGAAATATCTAACAACTGAAAAAAACTCCTTATGCATGAGGAACTATTGGAACTCGGAACTTGGAACATTTCCAAAGTAAAAGTGTAAGGAGATGGCGAGTCAACATGTGCGTCCACCATTGAGTATCATGGTCCATGTATGATGGCAGAAAGAGATGGAGTCAATGCGAGCAGATGGAGAAAACACGAGGAGATGCTCTAGTCACCAATGGGAACTTGGAAGGGAGATCCATTTTGATGATGAGGACAAACCA